>JASSUY010018913.1:0-52118 GCA_032466535.1 Forpus xanthops | reverse complement strand
AATGCTCCATCGCTGGCAGTGTTCAAGGCCGGGTTGGACATAGCCTTGGGTGGCATGTTTTAGTGGGAGGTGTCCCTCCTCATGGCAGGGGGGGGTGGAAGTAGATGACCTTAAGGTCCTTTCCAACCCTAACTATTCTATGATTCTATAAACCCCCTCTACTGCTTGGTGCAAGCATCGTGGCCAAGCTCAACATCAATAATTTGTAAATCGCTAGAAAGCCCCAACATTACAACAGCATCAACCACACCACCACGGTGTGCACCCTCTGCCTCCATGGGCTGCTGTGACAAGCACAAGGAGTATGGTAACTGTGCCATCATCTGAAGGACTTCCAGCAGACAGGGATGGAGACCTTCCCCCAGCCATGCCACTGGACGTTCCCACCTGGGCTGGGACCACAGTTGGGTGTGGAGATGCCTATTGGCAGTGATGGGAGATGGCAAAAAGATGGTAGGGAGAAGAAGGTAGCAGCAGGCAGCTGATGAAGTGTGGGTTGGGGTGTCCCATGGCAGTAGTCCCAGCATAGCTCCCTGAGCAGCGCTGTTACATCAGCCTCTCCATCAGTTTACAACACTCGCCCTTGAGCCTTGGCCCCACAGTCTGCTGCAGTGTGGACACATTGCACAACAACCCTGGCCCTGCTCTTCCTCCCCGCAGGGATTGCCCCATGGTTGGCTGCTGGGAGGTTAAGTTGTCATGGCAGCATGCCACTTCCCGACAGGGAGGAGAAGATGCTCCATCCACTGATGCCTCTAGCAGGGCACCAGCGGAGGTGTCAGGACAAGGAAGGGTCCCCAAGGACCTGCTCAAGCCTGCTGGTAGAGGTGGTCCTTGAGGGACTGTGGCAGGGGAAGGAGGGCTGCCTCACAGGAGGGATGGAGAAGCTCTGCCTCCCCTCCTGCAGAGAGGGAGCAGGACTGTACCACAGTAGTGCAGAAACCACCATGTCCTGTCCCAGAGGAGCCTGGGATAAATCCTCCTGCTGAATGAGGAACAAAACCCAGGTGAGACCTGATGGGAGAGTGTGACCCTCATTCCAGAGTTGTCTGTCATGGATGGGACCAGTTCTGCACTGCTTCCTCAGGGATAGACACTCTCAGAACCTTTTCTCCATGCCAGGGAGCAAGCTCTGCCTCTTCCCTCAGCAAGGCAGGAGGGATGGAAAGCTGTGGGGCAATCACAAAGACCCTTGTGCAAGGGCCTAGCACAGAGCTAAATATAGCCACTATTTCAGCTTCCCAGAGATAACAACCTGTGTCCACAGCTGGCCACAATGCCTTGGCCCGACTTCCACCCACCTTTGCTTTGGGAGCAAACATCAAGCAGCATTTGCGAAACACCCTGTCCCACTCATGGCAAACAGGGCTTGTATCGAGGGGCAGAAATGCGCCCTAAGACACCTCGCATCCATTCCTCCCCCACCCTGGGGGCTGGCCACCAGCTCAGAGGTTAACCACATCTCCCTCAGCACTTCAGTGGTGATGAGCAGCCAGCAGCGTGCAGGAGAAACCTGCAGCAGAGCGGAGTGACAACTGTAAGCAAACACAGGGCTTTCCAGTTTTTGGGCTCATCCCATCAAACTCACCGCTCCCACCTGAATCTCTCTCGCGTCCCAAGATCAGCACCACTGAGCCAGGCTGCAGTGGCCCTGCCTGGAGAACGGGAGGCAGGAGCAAAGAGGGCCAATGGCTAGTGACAGCCTTATTGGGTCTCTGCCTGTTGCTCCAGGGCAAATCTGAACATGGCTCTCTCATCCCTGCTATAAACTATCACAAAGTAGCACATGCTGAAATCTACCATACTCTCAGCATGTGAAATACTACTGTAAGTCTGCAAGACTCTTGCAGTGAGCACATCCTTCAGCTCTCTCTCCAACTTTAAATCTTACCACTGCCTGTATCTAGAAAGGGTTTATCAAACAAAAACAGTGGTGGTAGGGTTTTTTTTTTCCCCTCAACAAAACCCTTCTGTCTTCCAGAGTAATAAGTTTATGAAATGGCAGCTTCCAGCAGGAAGTATCTGGCTCTAACAATAGCTCTGTGTGTGTTTCCACAAGTTGATTGAAAACAAATGTTGACACTTCAGTCCTGCTTTTATGCTTTGCAAGGGAGGTGAGAGAGAGCAGCACTGCGCACAGCTGTGCAGATACCACATGTGGCACAAAAAGAGGCAAATAGTATGATCCCCACCATGGGAGGAGGTAGATGCACAATCTACACCTTGCAGCAAGACTTACAGACTCTCCTACTTGCCCATGGAGGTGGCATTTGTCCCCAGAGCTGCTTCCTTGTTGCGGAGGGCAGTTCCACATGCATTTTTCCTGTGTGTGAGGATATTGGGCTCTGCACTGGAGCAGAGATGGGAACTGGCAGCAGAAGGGCCTCTGAGAAGACTCCTTGGCCCAGTGGCCCTGGATAGTCCATTTCAGAGCATCAGCTTGATCATGTTCAGCTGAGATCAGTGCCCAGAGAGCCTTTCCTGCCTCGAGAACACAGTATAGTTGCTTTAGACCTTATCTGCTTATCTGTGATGCCTGCACAGCCGCACTCTCCCCTTCCTGGACAGGTGGAGACTGCGCCGTGGCACAGCAGCCATGTGTCGCTGCAGGACACAAAGAGGCTGTTAGCATCCAAGGCCTGACACAGAGCTGGTACCTTCCACAACAAGCACTGTGCTCGGCACTTGAGAGGCCACACCTCTAATACCGTGTTCAGTTCTGGGCTCCTCATGACAAGAAAGACATTGAGGTGCTGGAGTGGATCCAGAAGAGAGCAACAGGGCTCTGGTGAAGGGTCTGGAGCACAGGACTGATGAGGAACGGCTGAGGGAACTGGGGTTGCTTATTCTGGAGATGAGAAGGCTCAGGAGGGACTTCATCACTCTACAGCTGTCTGAAAAGAGGTAGTAGTGACATGAGGGTCGACCTCTTCTCCCAAGCAACAAGTGATAGGACAAGATGAAACGGCCTCAGGTTGTGCCAGGGGACGTTCAGATTGGATATTGGGAAAGATTTCCTCACGGAGAGGGTGGTCAGGCATTGGAACAGGCTGTCCAGGGAAGTGTGGAGTCACTGCCCCTGGACGTGTTAAAAAAACATGCAGGTGATACCCTTAGTGATATGATTTATTGGCGGTCTTGGCAGTCCTGGGGTAATGGTTGAACTTGATGATATTCAAGGTGTTTTCCAACCCAGCTGATTCTGTGACTCTACGAAGCTCTGTCCGCCCAGGGAAAGGCAGCGGGGCTGACTCCACAAGCTCTTCCCGCAGAGGACATGGTCCCGCAGGTCAGAAACACCTGGGAAACACTGCCACCGCCTCTCAGCTTCGCTGCTGCTGCCAGACCGAGTCCGCTCCCCCCGTCCAGTTCCTTTTGAGCAGCCTGGCCCCCCGCTGCCCCCTTCTGCCCCTCGCTGTCCCCTTCTGCCCCCGCTGCCCACCCTCTCCCCTCTGGCTCCCCCGCCGCAGCTCACGGCCCTCCTCGGTCTGGACACCCTGGCCACCGATTGGCTCCGCGCTGCGCTGGGAGCGCTCTCATTGGCTGCTGCGCGGGCTGGGCGGGAGGGCGGGGAGGGGCGGTGCCCGAGGCCGCCCTTAAGGCTGCGGGTCCGGCTCTGCTCGCGCAGTTGTAGGGTGTCGGGACTGGCCGCATGCACTGCACCAGGTATGGTCCCGTGGGATCGCGGCCTCCTGCTCTTCACCGCCGTTTGGCTGTCCCCGGTGCGGGGTGACAGCCCCTTTGGGAGTGCGGGAGCGGGATCTGTGCTTTCTACCGGGGTGGAAGGGGTGCTCCGTGCTTGGCTTCTGGGGCTCTCCGAAGTCCTGCTGTCTCCTCTCTGGGGTGGTCAGCTCGCCTTGGTTCAGGTTTGCAGGGCCGGGCTGCAGCAGGATTAACATATCCCATCAGGGAAATGCCTGTGGGAGCTTGGCTTTCCCCGCTCAGAGAGAAGGAGAGAACAGAGAACCAGGGTGCTGCTTCATCCAGCAATGTGTCACATCTGAAAGCTTCTGGCTTAGCAGTTGCTGCGTGTTGAGCCCTTTGCAAGGAGGTTACCTGTTCACAGGCAGTGCTGGAAACAGAATAGAGGCAACTGAAGGGGCTTGATCAGTGTGGCTGTAAATAGTTCCTTTATTCTGACTTGTTTCCCCTACCTGAAAATAGAGGAGGGGAGATTGAGCAGTGATCTGGAGAGGGTAGAGCTGTGGGAAGATGCCCAGATGCAGAATCTAGTCTGAGAGGAGGGGAAAAGGATTCAGTCTCATAGGGCTGCCTACCCTGCCCTGCTTGCTTTCTAGAGCTCCCATTCCAGTGTGAGTGCTTGGAGGTGTTTCCCTGCTCCCACCTTCAAAGCATCTGAGGTTCAAGACAGATAATACTAGCGTTAAAACCTTCCTCCGTTGGCTGTGAGGTGGGCATCAGCGGGTTCTCACGTGCAGAAAAAGATGTCTGGGATATTAAATGAGCTGAAAAAAACAATTTGTTAGAGCTCAGCCTAATAGTAGGTATGAAAAGCTCATGCTGTAGTTTGTAGCTTAGAAAAAAGCTCCAAGTGACGCAGAACACGCTGGTTATTTCATGCCTCTTCATTCTAAAAAGTTGAATAACCCAGGCTTAGTAAGAAACCTGTCTTCTCAGTAGTTATGGGAATCCAGCTGAATAAATTTCCCTGGAAAAGATGCACTGCAGATGGAACTGGCTCAAGTAAGCTGGATTGACATGAAGAAATAAATGAACTATATGAAGTGTGTGTGAATAAAAACTTCGTAAAACCTGGTAGAGATGAGCAGAACAGTGTTGGACAGGTGGATCTGCTGTCTTGTACAGCTGCCCTTGAGCTCAAAGAGGGCTGAAGGAGGCATTGCAGAAGGAGTTTGCTGGTGGGTGTGTTGGGAAGCAAGCCTTGGCACATGTGCCTTAAATAAGCAGATGCCCTTGCTGAATGGATGCTGTGAAAGCATGCTCAGAGCTGTTCTGTTGGTGTTGCAGGGTGGGGAGCTGAAGCACTGAATTGGGTAGCGTAGGTCTTGCTTTTTCTTGGCACAGGGCAGCAGTCAAGTACTAGAGCTGGCTGTGCGTGGTTTTGGCAGCTCGTGCTCTGCTGTGTTACGTGGCTGGCAGTCACTGCTACTGCTGTTGGCTTGTCCAGCTCTGGGTGGTGGGAGCAGTTTTGGAGCCTGGCCTGCAGCCAAATGGGGGGGGGGTGTGTGTGTTATTAAGGGAATACTGTGTTTAAGGTTAGCTGCAACATGGTTGACTTAAAGGGGATGTGTGCAGTAAATCTGCCCAGCAGTTTGTCTGGAGCTAGGCCAAAGGCTCTGCCGAAGGTATCCAGCCTAACCTCAGTGTAATGGTAGGAGTGAAGGATATAGTGCTCCACAAGCTGCCTTGCTGCCTGCAGAGGCAACTCCAGGGCTACATCCATTAAGGTGCTGGGTGGGAGCTGTTCTTTAGTGGGTGAACAGAGAGGGATGGTGCTGCATCCTTGGAGGAACGGGCTTGGTACTGGTGAAGGAGAGGAAATGATGGAGGGGCACATGGCCTGCTCCTTCCAGGGAAGGGACTTGCTTCTGAAGACTTGGTCAACCTGGGGTAGGCAAGTTGTGTTTGGCAGATCCCTGTGGTTATACATGTGCTTCCCAGGGGAGCAGTGCAAGCACTGTGGAGGCTTGAGGTGTGAACTGTGCTGGAGGTAAAGCCAGTGGGGCCATCTGAGCTGACCTCTATTTTAAAGTGCAGTAGAGGGAAGAAAGGCTCTTCTGTGGGTGCAGAGTAATGTTGGCTGAATCTCTGCTTTGCTGCTCTATGGGACTTGCTGTCCCTGCAATATCCCTTGCAGGCATTTTAGATAGAGCAGTTTAGGTAGACGGTGAGTTAAGTATGTAGCTCAACCAAATGAGGGCTTGTAGCCTCTAAAAATACTGGACATTTGGGGTTCTAGGAAAGGAGGGGCCAGTTGCATACAGTAGTTTGTGACAAACTGAGTTTGTGCTCCTACAAAAGCATCCAATACACTGGAGAGTCCCTCCTTGAGGGCAGAGAGCACAGCAGGAATATTGCTTTATGTAGCATCAAAATTTGGCAATTTCTGGGTTTTGTGGACATCAGCAGGACTGAGCTATGGGCTTTGCTCTGGAGCCTTTTATTGCTAGCCTAGTAGAGCAGTGCCTATCTGTGTCTTCAAGTGGTAATTCCACCCCTGTAGCAACTGGAACAGGTCTTGTTCAAAGGCACAGCAGGCTTTGCTTCTGCCACTTCTGCTGTAGTATGTTTCTCACTGTGTGTGTGGATCTTGCTGTGCAAGTACCTGCTTTCTTAAGGTTGAGCAGCTTGTGGGGTTGAGGAAAGCAAGCTACTTTGGGATGACCTGGGGGGAAGTGGTGTAGCACTTGTCTGACAAAAGTCATATTAAAATGCTTTTCTAACATCTACTGACCCTTCTTATCTTCCAGAGTATTAGACTATTTTCCTCACAAACAAGCCATGGCTGTAGATGTAGCAATGCAGCTATACCTTTGCTCTTCACCCTTGCTAAGAGACAAGTGTGCCTGCAAAATTGCTCCGAAGCCAAGCAAGCCACTGCGGCCCTGCATCCAGCTGAGCAGCAAAACTGCGCTGACTGGACCAGAAGAGGCAGCAAACTCCTTCACACACAACAAAGTGAAGAAGAGGGTGTCTTTTGCAGACAGCAGGGGCTTCGCTCTGACGATGGTGAAGGTGTTCTCAGAGTTTGACGATCCTCTAGATATTCCTTTCAACATCACAGAGCTGATAAACAATATCGTGGGCCTGACAACAGTGGAGAGGGACAGCTTTGTCCTGGATTTTGTTCAGCCCTCTGTGGACTACCTGGACTTCAGAAACCGCCTCCAGGTGGACTGTGTCTGCCTTGAAAACTGTATGCTAAAGGAGCGATCTGTTGTGGGAACAGTGAAGGTGAGGAACCTTGCTTTTGAAAAGACTGTGAAGATCAGGATGACGTTTGACACCTGGAAAAACTTCTTAGATTACCCATGCCAGTATGTCAAGGATATGTATGGAGGGACAGATCGAGACACCTTTTCCTTTGACATCAGCTTGCCCAAGGGAATTCAGTCCCATGAAAGAGTAGAGTTTGCCATCTCGTTTGAGTGCAATGGGAAGGTGTACTGGGACAGCAACAGGGGCACAAATTACAGGATCATACGGTCAGAACTGAAATCTGCCCAGGATGCTGTCTGCCCCCCCCAGGGCCCTGACTTTGGCAGTGCCTTTGACCAGTTTGGGAGCCCTCGGTGCTCCTATGGCCTCTTTCCTGAGTGGCCTAGCTATTCAGGCTATGAGAAGCTAGGGCCTTACTACTGACCCAAGGACAAAGTCCTGACTGCTGCTGATGTGTCTGCAGGCCTGGGAGCTGGTCTGAATGCAAGGTGTATGGAAAGGATGAAGATGTATGGTTTCAGGCAGCTCTGCATAAGCCTCAGAGCAAAACCAGTTGTGGAATGCTCTGCTGGCAGTGGACTGAACAGCTAGGGAAGTGTCTCTGGCTCAAAGGACTGCCTTCCTTGCCCCAGCTTTGATAACTGGCTCTCCAGATGCTCAAAAACCAGGAGCTGTTGCTTGTGTTTCTCTTCAGTGCTGCTACTCCTTCCTCTTCTGTAAAGCTGCTAGTGTCCTGGGAAACACTACAGTGCTTGTATCACATGTCCAGACTATGTAATGGTGGTCGGTTTGTATTGCTTGCCTAGTGCTAAAAGGCTTTTTCAAAGTATGTTCTGTTATAGTTTTAGTGAGCTGTACTGGAGCTGCAGGGCTTTCCTTGCAAAGCTGGCCTGTGCTTGTCAAGTAGTAGAGGGGGTGGCTTGCATGGAATGGAGTACCATCCTTGCATGTGTCCTTATAGTGTGAGGTTCTTCCTACTGGAGCCAGAAAGGGTGTTTTGGAAGTGAAAATGCAACTGTGATGACAGGAAATGTGGTCCTACAGGCTGCCGTATTAGACATGTGCCTGTGGGAGATCTCATGCTTAGTCACCAGTTGTTTATCAGCTGATCTCTAAAAACTCTCATGGTGTTACCAAAAATAGAGATTAGCTGTAGCTGTGTGGTGCTTGTAACACAGCTGTGGGTTGACAGCCTTGAATGACTTCTTAAATTTTCCTGTTTCTTTAATCACAAGTCATCAATGATGCTTTTTCCCTTTGATGGACATCTGAAGTCAGCTGTTGGCCATGTTGGGCCCTGAAAACACAGTTCTTCCTCCTGTGGACTGTAAAACAGGACTGTGCCTAGCTTGGGCCCAGAGTCCTAAGCAGGAGGCTGTGCTCAGGTGTTACAGGAGCTAAATGCAAATGGATCACATAGCTACTCTGTGCTGTGACTTGTTACAAGAAGGTAACTATTGTGTACCTACTGCGGTGGAAGTGCCTTGACTGAGAAAGGGGTGGTATGTGTGATCCCAGCGATGTTTTGGGATGAACAGGCTTTGGAAATGACACTGATTTTTAAAAAAGTCTTCTGAGGGTTTATTACTCCGTGCCATGGACCGCTTAGCAGCTAGTGGTGTGGCACTGCTCACACGCAAGGATGCTGTGGCTGTACTGGGTGAACATCAACATGCTGGGCTTCCCTTGCTGTTGTAGCAGCAGCTGTCTTGTCAGCCAGTAAATACCCAAGTTTTGCATCTCCGTGCCCATAAGAAGCAGCCCCTCCTTGCAAAAAAACTAGCCATGAGGTAGGTGAGATGTGGGGATATCCTGGCATCACGGTGGATATGAAACAGATCATGGGTGTGAGCCATCCCTATCCTGAAAGAGGTGGCTCATCATCTGTGCTGTGCTGAGGTGAGGTGACCAGCTTGTGCAGTGCCAAACAGCCTCACAAAGCTTCTTGAGTACTGGTTCAGCAAAATAACTTAATCCCTCATCTCAAAGCTTGAGTTCTGAGTAGTTCGTAGAAATAGAGGTCACAGGAATCTTACTTTTTCTAGTGCATAAGCTTTATATAATTTTTGGGGTGCCTATGGGTGGGCTGGAGAGAAGCAGTGGTCTAGGCTACTTAACTTTTTAAACCCAGCTTTCAATTCTGGAGACTATTGTGTGAAATACTTACACGCTGTTTTACCCTAACCTAGAAGGCATACTGTGATCACTGCCGGATGCCAAAAGGGACAAGAGCTTGCAGGAAAAATACTTGGCCTTTAACTGCTGCTTTCTCAAAATCCAACATCGATGCACGTCATCACTGTGCTTGATCACTTAGTCAAGGTGGTAAATCTATTTGCTAGCCCAGAGCTCATCAGGCTTGTTTCCTTTGTTTAAACAGCATCACAAGTCAGCCCTTACAATTTGCATTGTGTCTCTTGAAGGGGCTGTTGCCTAGATTGGCTTGATCCTTGTTTTAAACTTAAAGCAAGTCTGAGTGACACTGATTTTCTTTTAGTTTTTTAGTATATGGTGTTAATGTTGTAAGACACAGACTGTAGAAAAGTCATGTTCTCCTGGCATGTTCTTGTGTCTATGGAGAGCTATTTGTGCGCCGAAAAAAGGCATGTATGTCTGGGGTTCTGTGGATGGTGGTATCTCCTTATGGGGCCTGTTAGCTTTCAGGCTGGGGCTGGGGAGTGCTTAAGGAGGGACATGGAAGATAAGCTAGAAGAGCAATGCCATACGTGAAAGCTAGGCTAGGAACAGACTATTTGACCAATAGCATTTTAAAAATTACTACTTGTTGCCTTTCCCTTTTTCCCTTTTTACATTGCCAGTGTGAACATAGCAGTGAGGGATTGCTTTCCTCGCTCTATACCTGGAAGTGCCTTGTGGGGTGTGTTGCATGTATGTTTTTAAAGATATTTTTGTACACAACATTCAAGTGGAAAAATGCACTTTATAATTGCCATGTAATGACTCTTTTAAAACCATGGTTCTGTTTTTATCTGATTGTTAAAATAAAGGTGGAACAAAATGTTGGCTGTGTATCTTGCAATAGTCTTATTTAAACACCCATGGGACTGGGGAGGCAATTTGCACACGGGACTAGCTTCCTGCAAGTGGCCATTGGTGGGGAGGAGCACACATCCGTAGGGGACTCTGCTGCCTGAAACAGGAAAGCGCTGCCTATTCCTGCTGCCTTCCTGCCAACGCAAATGCTCCCAGAGCCTCTGGAGCCACGGGAAGGATGAGAGGAGCTAGTTTCTTCTCTCTGTGCTCTTAAGTTTTCCACTAACCACCGTGTTCCTCTTCACTCTTTCCCTCTTTGCAGTGCCAGAAACAACCTTTGCAGGATTTTCTCTCTTTTGGGCACCGGGATGGATGCTAGGAGAGGTGTTGCAGGAGGAGTGTCAGGCTCTTTTCTAATACCAAGATCAAGTGAAAATGAAATTCTTCTTCACCTCAAACTAGCTGTTCCTGTTGCCACTGGAGTAAAAAGCGCTGACAGGAAATATGCCCCTTTGCAGAAAGGGAACGATCCTGCTGTAAATGCCAGCCAGGGCTAGTTTCAGGATTTGACCTGGCTTTGACCACAGAGACCAGATCTTGGTGATATCCTGAAGGTGCTGCTGCTGAGCTGGACAGATTTTGACACTTACAGATATGGAAAGCTGGGAAGGGAGAAAAAGCAGGGGCTTGGTGAGGCTGGCTTGATGGGCTATGCAGGTGGTACTTTCTTACTACAAAGCCTTGCAGAGACCAAGCTTAGCCTTTGCTCTATACAGAAATAAACCTGAGCACCTTCAGACTGTGGCTGTTTCTAAGTCTCTCACAAGATGAGTTGTCTTTCCAGGGTGCTTTGCTTTCTGCAGCAACAGGGTAAGGTAAAACTTTAGGTTTCTCAGGTTCCTTCACCCAGTCTTTGTATTGCAAAACCAAGCATGCTGATATAGTGGGGTGGAAGCTCTTCCACTGAATTATGAAAAGAGGAATATGAGATCTGGATGTACCTGGGAAAAGTGAATTGCATGGTGTTTCTTGATGGTTCGTGACGTTTTCTTTCTCTGTGGCTCAGGAGAGCCTGTGTTGGCTGTTACGGCTGCTGTTTGTACTCAGAGGTCCTTGTGGTGTAGTGTCTTTGGTGGGATTCTTCAACTGTGCCCACACTCCCATAGGAGTGCTTGGGTCCTGGCCAAGGGAACAGCACAGATTCAGGGGTGTGCTGAAGGGTGGAAAAGTTTGTGTGATTTTTCACAGGCAGATAGAATAGCAGTTTTGCCATGAGAAATAACATGAGGCAAGGGGCTTTGCTTTCTTGGCAACCATTTGCCTCCACCCTTTTCTCCATTAAAGATGCTTCAGACTTTTATTATGACTGTTCTTTTGATGAAGCCCACGGCACAGATCCCTCTTAAAAGGCCATCTGATTGTTTTTCTGGTTGCAGAGGAGAAAAAAAGTATATTTTTAGAAGTTAATCATGCTCGTGTGCCAGCACATCTGGGTGATTTGGGAGGCTTGGCTAGGGCTGCTTTCACACCTGAACACTGGTCCAGGTTCATGAGTGAAATAGCTGCAGTCAGCCCTTTCCTGTAACAGTTTTGTGGCTGAAAACCTTGTGTGACACTGGTTTCTGAGAGATAGGGAAGTCCAAGCTAAGCCTAATAACATCTGGGGCAGCTGAGGAGATGTGCAAGAGCTGAGAATGCCCTTGGGTTTCTCTCCTGATGCCCAGGTATTACATACTAGAGGATACAGATGATGCAATTACTATATTTATAAAGCCTTTGGTGGCAGGTGTGATTGTTCACTTGCTGCTTAACATGCAAAGTTTTCTTGGAATGCTTCTGGCTTCCTCAGCCTTTGCCCTGAGGTTCCCAAAGCTCTATATCCGGAGGGGTTTTGTTGCCACCTCTTGGCAGTGATAATTAAGCTGGGAAGTCTTGATCTCAGCTGAGGTGTTTGCAGGTTCAGGTTTCCTAAGTCTGTGTGCCATTGACAGCTCTGAAAGAGGCAGGTGTTCTGGTCCATATCTAACCCCCTTTGCCAAGCTCAATCTCCCACTGGCCCAGGGATGCTGTCCTACAAGTCCGATAGGCAGTGTACAGGATCTCTGCACCTGCATCCTGCCAGATCAGGGTCAAAAGTGCTTAATAATATTGTTAAAAGTAGATCCAAGCACCTCAGGAAGAGCACAGGTGAGATTTGGCTGCTCTCTTCCCATTGTCGTTATTGCCAAGAGGGTCCTTAATGGGGAATGTGGGCTGCTAGAGCTGTTCCCAGTCTTGTCTGGCTTCCAGAGCAGGGCTGGTGATTGGCTGAGAAAGCTTGCTCTTTGAGGCTGCTCATGCAGTGGAGAAGGTCCTTGAGTTCAGGTTTCAACACATGCTTAGCTAGGCTCTGCTTAATCAGGGAGTGAGGCTCTGTTGCTGAGCAGCAGACAGCAGTGCAAGCAGAGCTCTAGGTGAGACACACAACACTCAATGTGAGGAGGTGATGAACAAAAACATAGGAAATCCAAGGTCTGGATTTCCTTTCAATCCTTTCAGTCCCAAAGGATGGTTCAGCCTGCTGTGTCTGTACACATGCTGTATAAGCACCCTACATTCTTGCTTTAGGTGTTTGCCAGGACAATCTCGGTGTGAGGATGCTCTGGTGAATGACTGCCCACAGCAGGGTTAGATGCAGAGGGCTGAAAAAACACCACTGCCAAACCATGGGAGTGTAAATCCATCCAGATAGTCCTTTGCTGCAGGAGCAAATTTGGTGTTAAATGTAGCTCTTACAGGCACTCAAAGTGGAGAGTGATCCATGGAGGATGTGTTTGCCTTGGTAACAGCAGGCAGCAGGAGTGTAAGGGGAGAAAGAGAGAGCACATCATTTCCCAGGAGCAGTCAGAATTTCTCCTTCGGTTTCTCCTTCACAAACTGCCAGCGAATGAGGCTCACAAAGAGGCGAGGTCTTTGGGGGCATTTGAAGCTCTTTTAACAGGGCTACCTGTTGCTCGATAGTGTCTCTCATGCTCTATAGCAGGGTATTTTTCTTTTCTTACACACCGTGACACTGCTTCTGCCACTGCCAGCGTAACCACCACCAAACTCATACTCGAGTTTGGTTTCACGATGTCTTCCCCAAGCTTGTGGGTGGTCTGCAGGAAGGTAGGGCCCTTGTGTACAGTGGGAGGAGGCTGCGCTAAGGACACAGCTCTCAGGAGCACCCTGCACCTCTGAGAACAGCGCAGAGCTTTGCCCTAAAGCCCGCAGCATGGGGCTGGGCTGTGATGCTCCGAAACTCCCCTGGTGTTTCCACAGACTTGCTCCTACTGGGCAGTTCGGCTAGCTCTAAGCTATTGCAATAAAACATATTCATGTCCTTGTCTCTTTTTGATGGAGCTAAGCTTCAAACCAGCTGCTCTGGCCCAGCAAGGTTCTGCTACACTGCAGCCAAGAGAAGCTGCCTCGCCTGTCTTTATCCTCCCCCTTGAAGGGATACTGTGCCAGGCAGTTAGCTGTCTTTAAAGACTTGCTATTGGCATTTTACAAGGCTTTAAAAAAAAAAAGAAAAAGGGCGCCTTTGTTGAAAAATAATTGCATCTGGCTGTTCCTTTGGTACAGATAAGTCAGAGCAGTCACCAAGTTAAGTACTTGGCTCCTGCAGCAGGGATACAGGCAAGCCCTTTGAGACGATGCGTTAGTCACAGATCTCCTCTGTGCTCCAATGCTGCTATGCAGTTTTGGGATGGGAAAAGCTCAAACTCCATAACCCAGGAGAAATCTGCTCAAAAGAGCACAGGAAGAGGGTGAAACGCTGAGAATATATCCATAAATGTTTTTCTAGCTTCCAGCTATTTCTGCTGTGGGAGTTTTTTTGAGACCATGGTGATGTATTTATATTTAATGAACACTAGACAGGTTCAAGTGGGAAGAGATCTCTATATATCTGCTCCAAGCAGAACCACTCTCACAGCTATCTCAGATCAGTTGAGGCCTCAACCATGTGGATGTTGATGACTTTGATGATGAAGATGCATACAGCAAGGCACTTGGCATCCCCCAAGGCATCCTATAGTAAGTATATGTCAGAGCCATATTCCCAATACAGTTGCTTGAAAGCCTTGCTGTCAAGAGCTGAAGACCTAAATTGGCCTAAAGCCCACTTCCCAAGAATACACATCAAGGTCAGCCTGAGCAAACCAGATCCCAGTTTCCTTCCCAGCATTAGGGAACTCATGATCTCCTGTACCCGCTTTCCATCTTTATGGTCCCTGCCAGAAGAAAACTGGAGCATTAGCAGCAGGAGTGTAATTCCTCAGTGTTCGTGTGGTGACACTCCAGCGCTATGGAGACAGGCACTTTTTTTAGGAAGAAATATCACAGCCCTCTCCAGCCCCATAAAACTCAGGGGTTTATGACCATTCCCTTTTCACACAGTGTTCCCCTGGACACCTGATAGGTGTTTCTTCTCCTGCGTTTCCCTGCTTTCTGTGAGTTATTGGCATCTGGGTGGCCATCAGAAATGCAGACCATTTCTTCATCTATGAGTTTAGCTGAATGTGTCCTTGATGGCATTGCAAGCCAGGGGTCAGAATAGCTATACGTGATGTGGTGACAAAAACTAAGAGTGGTACCTCCCAACCCTCACTCAACACTACACTTTGTCACTGGGGTAGGCAATGTTGGAATAGGTCTCCTCTTGGGCTGGGGACTGTCACAGCCCAGCTCTACTTTCTCCAAGGAGCTGTCTCCAAGCAGATCAACTCACAATAGGAGGCAAACTAAAAATAAATAAATCCATTGAACCCTCCTGCCTGCGCGGTGGCTTCTGCAGGAGAAGAGCTTCACTTCAGAGGCCAGACAATTACCACTTGAATGCTTTATAGCCACGCAAGCAATTAAAGCAGAGACACACTAACTTTTAAGTTGGTGGTCTACAGATTCCTTAGACAACCAGCGAACCTACACACAAATCTTTCAGTGCTTCTAAATGCCCTGCAATAACAGCTCAGTGCTGGTAAACAGTGAGCCATAAAGCCAGCAGGGATGCACTCACTGGGGGTTAAAAGCAGGATGACTGAGCATTTTAGTAATTTTTCCTTCTTGTAGTGTCAGTGTTACTGCAAGGCAACATGGCTTTTGTTCAGGCAAGCTGTCTTGTGAATGTTATTTCTGCTAATAAGTATCCCATTTTAGTCTAAAATTGAGTATTTGTTAACAGTTTGGTACAAAAGGCTTTTGTATTACTTATCTGCATCAAACTGGATTCAGTGTTTAACCACTTACCTCAACAAATATGTGCATTGCACACTCGACTCGGTGGCCTTCTCTGAGACCTGGGATACCCACAGCAGTCTCAGGCTGCTTAGGACCATTAGAACCCAAGGATATCTGAGATGGCTGCAGATGGCCACCTTTGAGAAGCTGGAAAGGAAAGCAGAGCTTTCCTCTGAAATCAGAGCAGTACCTCCTAGCAAGGAATGATCTCCCAGGGCTTTGCCTTCATCACAGTAATGCCTGTAGGATGCAGGTGTTCCCTGGGTGAGGGGACCAGGAGCTTGCGTTGCCCATCCTCTTCTGGCACATTGGCAACATGGAGCAACTCAGCTGTGCTGGGAAAAGATCCACATCTCTTGCTACCATGCTACCTGCCAGCAGCTGAGCTGTGGTTCCCCACGTCTGCCTGTTCCCTTCCCTGCCAGATCAAATCTCAGGTAATGCTGGAGCAACACTGCTCACCTCCAAGAATACCCCCTGTCCAAGAGCAGAGCATCAAACTGCCTCCCAACAGCCAGGCAGAACCACTGACTGGCAGAAAGCAATGCTGCAGTTACTCTCAGGTTGGTGCGCTTCATGTTGTGTGCATCCTCCAAAACAGGTCTTATGCTGTTCCCCAGGATGGTTCCATGATGTTTGGTAGAGCCAACCCTCCACTTGCCTGCAGCCTGGATTATTTAGCCGTGGATGTCTACTAGACCAGGCATTATTTCTTGTTGGAACTTGTCTTGCTGCTGCGTTGCTGTCTTGTAGGATGCCTTTCAGAAAGCACAATGAATTGAGTGTGGTCCTTTCAGCACAAGATGTAACTCCTCTATGGTCTCTCTGGTCCAGCAGCAGTGCCAGCCAGAACTGGCAAAATAGTCCTTCTAGGACTATCAGCTTGCCTGGGTGATTTGTGAGTGCCAAATTCTGGCTACATTAACCAGCCTCCAAATATGCATATATATAACATACACATAACATACAAATATATCCCCGTTACCAAGGAAAACAATGCATGTGGAAGCCATGGCTCCAGGTCATCTCAATGAAGCTAAATACCCTGTGTAAAGCCATAGGATGGGTTACAGTCCTACTGAGGAGAGAAGCCCAAGTCCCAGGGAGGTGGCAGGGCTGTGCTATCTCTGACTCCTGTTGTTGAGTGGAGAATATAGTCTCAAGCTGTAGGGCCTGGGACAAGTCCTTATGCTGGGTTACACAACTAGGCATCAGAAACACTTATTCCTCTTGCCTGCTGTGTTCTGGAAGGTCTAAGTCCAGCAAAACTGCAGCTGGAGTATGTCAGCTTGGGAAAATCCTTCCTCACAGATGAATATGTGAGATGAAAGAGTACCACCATGCCTGCACACTGTGCCATGCTGAGCCAGCCCAGGCTCTCAGGTTCCCTCTTAGTACAGCTAAGTTCATGCTCAGCATCAAAGCACTGCTTGAATCCCCACACATCACAGTTGCACAGCCACACTGCAGAAGGTGCAGCTCCTCTGAACACCCCTACGATACCTGTCAAGTTGAGCCATGATTTTCATGGGCCCAGGAAGGAGCTGCAGGTCAGTCCTGATTGATCTTCTTGGGCTTCTCTGTCTCAATGGTTCCTTTGGTGAATGGAGGCAGGATTGCATTCTGGCACGTGCAGTTATTCATCTTCTCTTGCCATCAGCCAGCTCCTTACAGCAAAGCCCACCAGCAATGACAAGTATCTTCCCCCATCATGGGCAGGAAAAGCAAGGGAGGAGGAAGGCCTCAGAGCAGCTTTGTAATTAACAAAATGAGAAATCTGGCAGAGTCTGGAAAAGGCATCAATCTGTCAGGACCCTGCCGCTCCACCCGCAGGGAATTTGCATTTCTGACACTCAATCTGCCTACTTGAGAGAGCACCCTTCCAGCATCAGTTCCAAGCACGGAGATTTGTGAGCCAGTTCTGTACGACTTACTCTAAAAAAGGTTCCACCCAGCTCTGGCTGCAGCCAAACAAAAGCAAAGGCTCTTTGCTTCTGAAATACACAGGAGGTCATAAGCTACCTTGGAGCTGTATTTTCAGCTCTGGCGTTGCTTTTCAGCTCTGCTGCTTGTGTTCGTGTTTGGCTGCTTCTCCCTTTTACAAATTCCAGCAGTGAATTGCCTTTGTTTCCTTAACGATGTGAAGAAGTTTGGATATGGTCTTATAGGAAAAAAGAGTGGATGGGATTTATAGCATCTTGCACAAAGGGGGCACTGAGGACAAGTAGGAGCCTTACCCCATCTGAACCTCAATCAGGAGCCAGACTCTTTCCAAGGTGCAAATGACCCAGCAGGAGGAATGGGTGAGCAGTGACCAAGGGGAGTTCCTAGTATAGACAACTTCTGCAAGTTTACATAACACTGGCAAACCTGAACCCTGGTGAGCTCTCCAGAACTCAAACCTTCCCACTGATCCAAGAAAGTGATTGGAGGATGCACCATTTGGTACAGAGTGGCTCCACGGTCCAGCAGACCAAGCTGTAAATATGGCCCCAGGGAACAGGACCACTCCAAACTGGCACAATTAATGAACTGTGGGGATGAACAACCATCCAAATAGCTTTTTCCAGGTGATTCAGGGAAGAAATGTCACCAACCATGTGAATACTGAGACCACATGTTTATGGGATGCTCTCTGAGAGGAGTGTTCTTGACAAAGCTGGTTCCCAGGTCAGGCTCTGGCAAAGCAGTCCCTCCTCTTCTGATCTTTGGTCATTCTATTCAGTGCAGCCAGTGCCTCCTTTTCTGAAGCACCTTGTGAACGGCTGCAGGTCCTTCAAGGCCAAGACAGAGCTTGTGCTTTGTTTATTAGGAAAAAAAAAAGAAGGATAAGAGAAAAACAATGCCAGTGAACTGCCTCTGGCCTACCCCCATGTGTGCACAAAGGCAACTCCTCCACGGCAGCAATGGCCTCTCCTGTGCTTGGCAGATGTTGTCTGGACCGGAGCCATAGCTGTGGGATCTATTTTCTGTTGAGCGTGCAAAGGAGAAGTGGTTGCATGGCACAGCCCTTGCCAGAAAACACTTCACTGTGTACTTTAACAGCTGATCTGATAACAGATCCCTGTTCTCTGTGCTCCATTGCCTCAAGAAGCAGGGCGATGGTTGCTTTTTCTTTCCATGAGGAAGCTGTCAGACATAGCTTAGCACCTGAGAAGGGTTCTTCCACTGTGCAATTAGTTTCTGGGAATTTGAGAAACTTTCATATCCTGAAAGATGGCACTTTCCAGCTCTTGGGAGGCCTGTCTCTCACCATTTGGTTTTCTGTATGCCAGTAATGGAGCCGCATATGCATGTGCTGGAGCCTCCCGACGTTCTGGCCTGATTACTCCATTCTGAACAGCCTCGACTACAGCTCCCATGTCACTGGAAGGCATGCACCAAAGGCTGGGAAACTGGGAGAAGGCAAAGCAAGCCCTAATCAAGTAAGGCAGATAGTTATTACCAAGCTGCTATTTCTACTGCAAGAAACCCTGGAGCAGCAAAACTGTTCTTCTCATCTATGTTCATTAGCAGCACAGATAAGAGCAGCATTGATTGCAGGCTATAATTAGATCTCTGGAACCTTTCTGCACTGGCTTTCTCTGGCATTGTGCTGCTTTGAAAGCACTTCGGATTTCTTTTCTAATTATTTTTTCTTTTCTGAATGGTTGGGATGGCATTTCCCTATTCAGCAGATTTGGGACAGTTTTTCTTTTTTCCATTGTAGCTCACAGAGGTCTTCCCAAGTCAGTGCCACAAACCTCACACCACAGAGTTAGCAAAAGCTCCATTGTTTGACCACTCCTGGTCCCTTGGGCTGTAGAGTTGGCCAGGCTGTCTCTCTCTTCATAGCACTGCATGGCTAACCTGCCAGGCAGCCTTCCCTGCTTCAGTCAGCTTGCCAAGTGTAGTTTTGTGAATGTCTTCCTCTGATGGTGACTCCTATTTTCCTGGAATCACTTTCTTACCATGTTCTGCTCAGCCAGCCTAGAGCACTCCCAGGAGAGGTGGATGGAGTAAGCCAGTGCTAAGCACGTACTCCCAGCACAGTGGTCTACACGGAAACTATTAGTCCTCCCCTGGAGTGCTAGAAAACAACACAGCATCAACTCAGTGAAAACAGGGGAGGAAGATCCAAGGGAAAGTTTCGTGACACAAAGACCTGGTATTCACATATGTACACTGCACATGGCAAATGGGACCCAGGTCTCCCTGCTTCTGGTTCCCCTCCAAAATGCTGGCGTGTTGGGGACAACCACTAAGCAAGGCGCTATGGGGAGCATGGGCCTTCTGGACTGCATATTCATCTTTCTTCATTACGTCCACAGATCATTCCTGTGTCTCCTGCTCCGCTGCCCACACAGCAGCCAGTAGCAAGGGATTGAAGAGCCAGGGGCAAACACGCATAGCAAACCCTGGTGACCCATGTGCTGAAAGAGAGTATCCGGGGAAGCACATTTGTACCTCTGGTTTTGAACCCAAGCCAAGCCAAGTGAGAATAAAGCATGGTTTTTTGAGTGGCACTCTCCTTGAGGACAGGCATTCACCCAGGACAAAACTTCTCAGCTTCCTGCATTCCCATTGGAGATGTGCTGGCCTCATGGTGATGTGTAGCCTGAACTAGATACACGGACAGCCTGCCTCTTCCCAATGCCTTCAGGCAGCAATACAAACTCTGACCCACCCAGTGCAAGTTAATCGTGCTATTTTCTGCAATGTCAACATGAATTTTGTCCTATTGTTTGTGCTTCAAAGCTGCGTGAATTGTTAGAAGCAATGTAATCTTTAATCCTTAGCCTCCACTCATCTTAAATTGCTTTTCTGCTCGTTTAAAGTTAAAGCAGTTTAAAGTTAAAGCTCTGCTCTGAGAAATGATTTTGTGAAACTCCATCAATTTACGTACGAAATCTGTTTCCTGTGTGAGATCTAAGCCAGATCTGTTGAGGTTAGTGGCTCTCGTATGGATTCATTGCTTGCTTCTCCGGTTTCTCTTCTGAATCCAGGGAAAACCAGTCCAGCAAAGGGAGTGGGTGTTTTATTCTGGGTGATTTTCTAATTACCTGTGTCAACTCTGCACGTGCAAACCACAGCAGCTAGCCGAAAGGTCACCACTGGCACAGCATGGCCTGGCAGAAGCTAAGAAACTTGATTGTAAGCAAGGGATGAAAAAGAAACCAAAAGCTTGAAGTTCAGAGCCCAGCACAGGTTCTGACCTAGCTCATGCTGACCAAGGTCTCCATCTATAGGAATGGCAGGAAGAGGTTCTCTAAACTGAGTGGCACAAATCAGGTGTCCTCACTGACTTTTGATTTTTGATCAATAAAGGCTTTTTTTGTGCCTAACTTTCCATCTCCTATGTAGGTCATACAAGCTGCCTCTAGCAGCCTCAAATAAACCAGGCCTGGCAACTCTGCTGATTGACTTGTAGCACAGAACTGCCCAAGTGGTAGGATGAGAACATTTCTAACCAGCAGGGGCTAAGGACAGAGCCTCCCTCTCCCAAGAGGACCATCAGCCTGGCAGGAAGAAAAGACAGCAGCAACCACTTCTGCCCCAAGGCATTTGACAAGGCAATGCATAGTTTGCACTGGAGCCAAAGTCCGTTAGTTCAGCAACAAAAAGCTGGCAGCACCTGACTTTCTAATGGAACCTGATACCACTATTTAATGTCTACAATGTGAATTATTAACAGAGTCCCACCCAACGCCTTATCACTTGCAGACTGGAGAAATCACCTACTCCAAGGGCAGTTTCAATTTCCTTCATCTAAACTAGATTCTAGAAATGTCCCCCTCTCTCAGCTTTATATGCACTTCAAAATTGACACGCATGACATGTGTCTTACTGCCCTTCCAAGAAAAGGTGAACAAGGGGTGAAGGTCACTGCTACCTGTCTGTCAGACGGCGAGAAGCTGAAGAGGAGGCAAAGAGAGTTAAAGAGGGCAGTTCTGTTTTCTTTTGATACAGTTTGGCACTGAAAATGCACATGCCTAAGAAGAAATCAAATGTTTAAAGGGCACTACAGGACAGGATTGTGAGGTAAACACAAACCTCTCCTGGCCAGAGAGAAACTGATTCTCTCTGCCTCCCTCATGCTCCTATCTTCCCCTTGCCCTGCACTCCCCAGGCAATCTGCCTGATAGAATCACCCCTTTCAATTGTCCCATTCCCCTTCTGTTCTCCCCTCCCCACCTCAGTTTCCCTCTGGAAACCCACTGCTGATAGGGTGGGTGAAATGATAGGTGTTGACAGGTGATGAAACGATAGGGCCCATCATTTCATCCTCACCTCTACCAGGGGGCAAGCCATGACCCAGGTTTCTCCTGTGATGTCCTCAGTCAAGTGGTACCCGAGCATCCGGATGCTCCTGTTGCCCGTGCAGGCTGAGCAGCAAGCCATGCCGTGACGTGAGAAACGTGACAGCCATGCTGCCCAAGGGCCTGGCTTCCCGCCTGATAATTGGCTCCAAGAAGGAGAAAAATATTGTTTGCAAAAGTATCATGAAGAGACATCAGTACGGGGCTATTAATAATAGGTGAGACGTAACCTGCAGGCCACATGTCACCAGGCCTCACGGTGAGGCCATCATCATGTGGTATGTGCAACTCAACGTGCCTTCGTGGGGAGGCACATGTAACCCTCAGTTCTGTGAACCTGCTCAACCTTTATGCTGAATATCCTGGTGCTTTGTGATGTTCTTGGGAGAGAAACGCCGCAGGACCCCCGGGAGTGTTTCCTTCTTCTATGAACAACCTTTGTTTGGTCCTGTGGCAATACCCTACCACTGCAGAGGATGCCACAACAGGTAGGCATCACCGTTCTCACTCCTCACTTAGCTGAGCTGATGTACCTAGACACAGACTAGAAAAGCCTTTCACTCACTTGGGCCAATTGCTCCCAACGGCTCCATTGGCAGCTCACCCTGCAGGGTGATACAGGAGCACACAGAGGCTGCGTGGTTGGGCAAAGTAGGCAGTGAGTACAGCAGGCAGCAAGTCAGGCTTCCCCCTGCAGCATGTGGATCTTGGTCCTGGTGGACACAAGGTGATAGACCAGTGACCTGACTGCCCATCCACAGCAGCTGCTCACTGTGGTGGAAGTCCTTCCCTCTTCAGGATTGAAGATCCAGATGCCTTTTCCCCATAATATACTGCATTTGTTTGCAGCACCTCAGTAAGTTTCCTTACCTTGTTTCCTGGTCACCTTCCTAATTTTCTTCCAGAGCAACTTGGGTTGATGTTTCCTGCCATGTTCAAAAACCTGGAAAGGTATTGCAAGTCAGCCCCTTCATTTGCCATTGAGAGGTGCAGTCTCAGACTCTCATTTACACAACGTGCTTTTGCACGCAAACCACAGCCCTCTTTCCATAGGACTCAGTCTTCTATCCAACACCTCATGGACCTCTGGTAACACACTCAGCACAAACCATTCCTCTGTGGAGTCTGAGTGTCTCCCTTTCCTGCCAGCACCATGCAGATACAATGGCACACTCCTTCTCAGCAGTATTTTCTCTTCTGCAAACCACAGCTGGCTCCTGCTTCACAGCAGTAAAAACAGAGGTCTTTATTTCATTGTGCTATGAGGAAATGAAATTACTTCACAGTGCTTGCCAAAATATCCTCCTTCCCACATTTCAGTTTGGCCAGGAACAGGAGGAAGATGCTACTCTAGTTTACTCTACTTGAAGAAGTGTTTAGCATGCAGCTGAAGAGCAGAGCATGACATGGTTAAACAGCCAGATCTGCTGGTGGCCAGGCTGCCTTCAGGAACAAACACATCTGCCTAGAGAACCAGCCTCTTGCTGCTCATGGCATAGCCTTCAGGGAAAGCCCATCTGTCCACATAGGAACCAGGACAGCTTCCAGCACTACTTGCTCCCTATGACTGTTAGAGCAAGACGGGGGACAGCCTCAGTGGTGACTCCATCCACATGTCCACCCTGCTGAGGTGCTCTGCACAGGACAGATAACTTGGGGAACAGCCAAGTATGGTCCCCTTCATGGAGAGAAGACGGAAAGTAGCTAACGATCTGGGAGAGACTGGCAACCATGCAGAGGGGACAGGAAGGGCAACTGGGGAGAGGCTGGAGAAGGCCAATAGGGAAAAGTGGAGAAACTCCACCTCGCTCCTCCTTGGTGGCTTTGCTTCCCTCCTGCCACTTCCAGGAAACAACCACCATGGAAGTAGCTGCCCTGGTTTGAGGGTGTGCTTTTGGGCTATAGGAGGAGGCAAGGACCTGGAGAAGAAGCCCCAGGGCCAGAAAGGCAGATGGAGATGCCACCAAATGGGAATGATGGGAGACTGAAGGGAAATGCCTTTTCTGTTTGCATTGCATGTCCTCCAAGGTGCGAGGAAGGAGAGCAGGGTTCCCCAGGCTCACCATGGCCATCTGATTCCACCATAGTGCTCCACAGAGGAGAGTGAGGAACTAGCAGGAGGTATTGCCTCTGCCCAAGACACAGCAGCAACCACAGATGAGGACGCCTCCAGGTGAGGTAAGATGCACGTTTCTCATCTGCCCAACAAACAGCTCTGCCCAACAGATTTCCCTGAGGAAAAGAGGGGAAAAATGCATGTCACAGCCTGACCAGAAGCCAGCCAGCAGCTCACAGTCACATCAGCTGTCACAAAGCTGCAAAATAGCCTTGTGGCTCAGCTGAGCCAAAGCCTGCTGCTCTGAGATTCATTTAGGAAAGCACATGCAACTTCAGTCAGAAGGCTCATGGGAAACACTCCAAAAGAGGAACATGAAATGTTCTAAAAGGTGCTTGTACGGTGGGTTAAGAAGGCATTCCTTGGATGACTGTGAATGGCAGCAGAATCTGCTGTGATTTTGCTGGAGCCAGTTAGACTTTGGAGACAAAAAATTCTCCCATGACATACCCAGCATAGTGGAGAGGGACTCTTCATTAGAGACTGTAGTAATAGAACAAGGGGTAATGGATTTAAACTTAAACAGGGGAAGTTTAGATTGGATCTGAGGAAGAAAATCTTTACTGTAAGGGTGATGAGGCAATGGAATGGGTTGCCCAGGGAAGTTGTGAATGCTCCATCCCTGGTGGTGTTCAAGGCCAGGTTGCACAGAGCCTTGGGTGACACGGTCTAGAGTGAGGTGTCTCTGCCCATGGCAGGGGGGTTGGAAGTAGATGATCTTAAGGTCCTTTCCAACTCTAACTATTCTATGATTCCATAATAACGTGAGGTTGCTTAGGACCAAGCTGTCACAGGAAAGTGCTGGGCCAAGCACTGGCTCTGTTACGAGGAAAACCACCAGATTTTTAAAAGACCAAATATGAAGTATCCCCTGAGCCTTGATTCACATTTGCTTTGAACCCTATCCTGGTTTGGGATGAGGAAAGAATGAAAATTGTAGTTTTCTTGGCACAAGCAATCTCCTCTCTACACGGTGTTTGAATTTACCATGAAAGAGTCAAGCAGGCTGGCAAGGAACGGTGCCTGCATAAGGCACAGCTATGGCTTTCTCCACACAGAAATCCAGGCACTTAGCTTAGGCCTCATGTTTGCTCTTCAGGGAGGCTTTTAACCGAAAAGGGGTATTAGCATGGAAAAAAATCACTCTGGTATTGTGCTGGACTGGAAGGCTTCCTTGATTCATAATGCTGGCAGAGCATCCCCAGCTGGACTTCAAAGTTGGACCCGGACCTTGGAGGCTTTAAGATCCCAGTGGGACTCAGGCTCTGCTGTCTGGAAGGGCTCTGCCAGGCTGCAAGCCAGCTCCTCCCTGCCTGGGGCAGGGTTATTACTGCTTGTTGGCTCCAAACCTCCCCTCTGGTGAAAGCAGCCTTATGTTCTCCAGCTGCTGCAAGTGTCCTCTCCTCAGCGGTTAACCCACACACCAGAGACTGCTATGCACTCACAGGCTACCTGTCCTGTCCCTCAGTCTGAATCCCAGATTTCTTTGGCTTTTCCCAGGAGATTGAGAGGATACAACCTTCTTTCTTACTGCCTCCATGGCACAGGCTAAAGAGGACATGTGCCAGCTCCTCCCTCCTCTGAGACAAAATGAACAGAGGCCATTGCAGACATGGGATGCATGTGGCAGCCGTCCCACCTTTCTCGGTCAGCCATGCTGTTAAAGCACTGAAACCAGTGTCTTGCAAGGAGGTAACTAACACCGACTCACAGAACTTCCACAGTGAGGACTGATCCAGACAGGTCTGGGAAATGGAGATGGGAGAAGCCTGGAAAAGCAGGGAAGGTGAGGTGTATCTTTTCAGTGAGTTTGTGAGGTTGAGACAACAGCCTGCATAGATGTGAAAGGATACGCAGCGCTGGGCCTTGGTGCAGAGGAGCCATCGCTCCCACAGACAGCAAAAGCCCCACAGAAAGGGGTCTCCAGCTGTCTAGACCCAGCCTGGAGGACCTCAAGGGATTTCAGGATGACAGAAGAAATAGGCTGATTAATGGGTCATACAGAAAGCACCAGTGCAGCCCCAGGCAGCCTTCTGTGAGAATGGCTGAATGCAGGCAGAGTGAAGGTCAAACCGGAGGCAGAGAAGAGGGAAGCCTGGCCATCTGCCCAAGACCACTGAGGAGCAGTCTGACTGGGGAAGATCAGCTCTATGGCCCAGCACCACTTCTCTGGGTTTGTTTTTGCAGCGAGAGGTATGTGACAGGCCCCAAGTTCACACTGATGGACCTGAATGTGACCGCAGAGGAATGCTGCGAAGCAAAGGCATTCCCAAGAGGTGGATGCCATGGTGGACATTTTGGTGATGATTACCAGGTTTTAAGCCTGTTGGCAAGGTTTCCAGACATGGAATTTTCCCTGTGAAGTCATCTGACGGACCCGCGCTGGAGCCAGAGCCTCACCATCTTCCATATAGGGAATCAAACCTTGTGTAACTCCCTGCCCCCACTCCCCTGCACTTCTAAATCCTGTTAAAAATAGGATGTTTCTGAGTTCAGGCTCCCCTGGTGAAAGCCATATGAACAGTTGCTATCCAAAACACTGTTGTTGTGAGTTGTGTACACTGAAGGACTGTAAGACTGGAGTGCAGAAAGCCAGTGACCTCAGAAGAGGTAAAGATGACAAATCTACTCTTGTCTCCATTCAAATGTGCTGTTTTCTCAGCCAGCGCCTGTCAAAGGAGGCAAATGCTTTAAAGTTATTTGTCCCCCAAAGTCATTAAATAGACTAGTACCAACTTACCTGAAGTCTGATATCTTTGCCTTTTCCTTTAAACAAACACACTACACTTCCTTCAAAAAGCTTCTTTGCTGTGCGCAGGAGCAAAAGCTAGCAATCTGTTTCATTGGGTCCCTGCCATGTTTGACTTACGTGCACTTTAGGAGAGAGAGAAGTATGCAAACATGGGAACGGGGCCAGCATTTGCAAAATTAATGAGAACCCCCCCCCCCCCCCCAGTCACTGCTTCCGCAGCAGCATTGCCTCCCATAAAGTTATACTTACACAGCCAGCCAACAAAACAGAAAAGCATGCAGCGTGGGCACTTGTGCTTAGCTCTCTTTCTCTTCTCCCTCCAGCAGCACAGGGACATCAGGTCTGGGTAGTTTCTCAGCCCCTGATGCTGTGAAATAGGAACAGGACAGATGAATAAACTATCTGTAGTCTATCTGTCACTCAGACCCACCTTGGTCAAATATTGCTCCTAGGAAGGTCAGATGTTGGATGAAGGAGGGAACTGCTACAGTAGGCTTTTAGTTTGCTGCAGCAGAAAACACACATGCAACTTCTTCAAAGCAAAAATCAAGGCTGAACATATCAGCAGCGTGAATCCTCTAAAGACCTCACACTCCACGTGATTTGGTGCAGGACAACTGGCAGTAAGAGATTCCCTGTCACTGATGGCTCATGACTGCAGAGAAGCCACGCTGGAAGAAAGAGATCTAGGATGCTCATGTTGCTCCATGCCATTTGGCAGCCACCACAGCAGCCTTCAGCCCATTCCCAGGAAGAGGGCAGGAAATGAAGTCCTGGTGCCAAATCTGAGATAATGTGACTTACTTCCAGAGCCTCACAGAACACTAGCTAGCAACACTACATGCAAGCACACCAAGGAGGGACACAGCTGGGCTGTGTCCATCACTATATGTCTGTCATAAGGCACTATAATCGCACAACATGAGACCCCCAAGAAGGAGCTACATGTGCAACTGAGTGCATCCAAGCTGTAAAACCAATTACTTGCTTCTGACAGAACACATGCCCTCCACTCTTAACTCTGAGCAGTTGAGGTGCCCTCATTGTGCTTTCCCACTCAAGAGACCTTTTCTTTGTTGCTGAGGACAAGCAGAGTACAGACCACCTCCAAGTCAAAATGCTTGCTTCTGAGTAGACTATGCTAGAACCCAGAACAAGAGCAGCTCACCAGGAACTGGAAGGCCTTCTCAAGCAGATAAAAGGCTCTCAGAAGTGTTCAAAAAAATCCAGAGCCCTACAGCCTTGTGTGGCAACAGCAAGAAAGCAAATTCAGAAGGGAAGACTTAGTACTGGACAAACACGGACAAGGGACTGGCCCTGAATTTCCCAACAACCCCGAAACCCAAAGCTTCCTTCTTAGATGTTATTTTCTGTTAAGCACAATCCTTAAACAGAGCGTGTTTTCAGCAGTGCAAGTAGAAACTATTGCAACTGGGTGATGCTATGGACAACCATTGTGAAAATGCCCGCAGAGGCACAAGCATCCCGTGGGATCTATTTTCTGGAGGTTACTGCCCTCAGCTGCATCAGTGTTTTTCACCTCTCACTGCTAGCTGTGCTTGCCTCTCTGCAAAAGACCGGCCAACATTCTGCTCCAGTTAGAGCTGGCAAAAAAGGACACTTCAAAATGCAGTGACCTTTCTCAGGATGAGATCCTCATCACCCCAGGGATATTTCAGGTGTTTGATGACATATTGAGCATGCATAGCATAGAGATTTATCTTCAGCTGATTCTTACAAACAAGGGCTCTGCAAAACTGGTACATCTCTGCAAATACCTGAAAATTGGTATAATGTGAGGGGTAAGCACTACTTTGCCACTTCTTTATATTTTCCTTGCTAGTGATCAAACCAATTCCTGTATATTAAAGAAAGAGTTCTCTGTTTCAGCAGTCCGCAGACAAATCAAAAGCCTCTACTGTCAAATATTGGTGAGTTTAGAAAAGAGTTTAGGGCTGGACAAAATAAACAAGCACTGTGAACTTGGGAAACACTCTGATGCTTTTTGGGGAGCCTCAGGAAAGGCTGAAAGTTAAAATGGAGCATCTCAAGTAATGCATCTAAACAAAACCGTTAAGCTCCACATCTTGCCATGACTCTTTCCTCAGTCTTGCCTCTCTCTGAGCGTGTTCAGACCCTCCCTGTCTGACGTGACATTTCCCCAGGTGCTCAGAAGTGCCTTGAGTAAAAGAAGGGATCAGCACTATTTCCACACATTCTGCCTCTCCCCTGCAGTTATGGCTCAAGAGAAAGGCATGTCTCTGTCCATCACACGTACACCAGTTATAACTGAAATCACCCTGTCCAATGGCTGCTCCCACCTTACCGGTGAGGAGTGTGGTTTTCTGACAACTTATTATTTTTGGGGCCTGTTTACATGTAATCACTACCTGGCCCACTCCAGCTTGCGGACATCTTTCTTCTGGTGGTCCTCAAACTGGACATAGCTCTTCTAATGCAACCCTACAAGCACCAAGCAGAGGGAGACTGAGCAGCTCCCCATCTCCCATCACCTGAGTGCAAGGTAGGAGCACATTGAGGATACTTTCTGGCTCATCCAAAAACTGGAGTGAAGCCAGGTGAGCACCACCTAGGACTGTGGTTAGAGGTGTGGTGGTTATTCTGAAAGACAGATTGGTACATCTCAAAGCTGACAACCTCCACATCAGCTGTGAGAGAGTGTTCTTGTGGACATCAGATCCCTAGGAAGGCGGATAGCAGGAAAGGCTTTGCCACTGGCCAGAATATCTCAGTGTTAAATTTATGCTAGAATTAATTAGCATATAATCTATTCAGAAGTCCCTTTCTCTTCCGTCTTATGAAATCTTGTTTTCTGAGGCCCTTAGCACTCACTTAAGACTCCTTTTCATATTAAGCCTGACATTGGGGTTAAGATGACCTGGAATGAAACCTATACGTAGCTCTGTGGACAGTGGATGTCTTACAGTCATCAGAAAGGCAAAGAGAGGGGTGATGTGACCTACAGAGACAGGATTCAGGGCCTGAGAAAGGGATGCTAACTAAGCTCTGAGTGGATCCTGAACAAATACCACCACCAATGGTAAGATGGTGATGGGGAAGAAAAAGTGTCACCAGGCTGAACTCTGGGAAGGTGTTTCAGGTGGCAGTCTGCAGCCAGCATCCTCCACACCCAGCTCTGTTTTTTGTCTCTTCTAGAGTAACATTGTCTGCTTTACAACTTTGGTATTGGGAGGCTGGTGAAAGAACCTGTGCCTGGTTTGCCAGGTAGAAAGGAGACCAGTTTGTAGTGATGCTGTCACACAAGGTCAAAGCCACCCATGTAATAGTGCCAGCCTCAGGCCAAACACAGAGACAAGCCCACAATAGCATTTGTTGCCAAGCTCAGAAAGCCTTTGACTGTAGAGCTATTGTCTAAATTTAAAGGCAGCAGGACTGGTTGAATTATTCATAGCACGCAAACTCCCTGGCAAACCTTAGCCCTGCTACCTGTTAACAGACTGTGGGCAAACTGCCTTCTGTTTACAGATGTCTGCTATGCAGAAGTGTAGGAACTGTTCATGCAAAAGCCTAGGAGCTGTCTGTCAGTCCTTTACTTCTGCAACATCCTGCCCATGAGTTATACCACATCTCAGGTAACAGAGTGGTATCCATGCAGTACCTCTAAGTCCTACCCATGGGCAGAAGACAGATACAGCCCACGCAGGAGGAAGATTCTGCTTGTGAAGCACACAGGTACACTTCACTGTCCTTTTTTTGCAGATGTTTATGCATGTATTTGCTTGTACCCATTTCCCATTTTTTCTTGCTCTCCTGTGGGAGGTTTTCTCTTTCTCCAGAGGGTTTGGGGTTTTCTTTTGTCTGTCTGGACAATCAGGCTGGAGACTGTGATGAGAGTCCACCATTAGCTGCACTTCTACTGGTGCCCCTGTGTTTCCAGCCAGTGCTCTGTTCCTTTCTGCCTTCAACAGTCTCCCAGTCACTTCCAGCTCTCCTGGCTAGATAATCAAAACAAAGTACTTCCTTGCTTGTGCAGGAGGATAGTGCTCTGCTATCAGTGTTGCAGGCACATCCCTCTGAAGCCTTGCACTAACCTTTCCAGAGGTAGAGCTCTGTGATAGGGACAGTCTTTAGCACAGGAAAAATTGCTTTCTGGGATGAGGAAAGATGAGGTTGAAGGCATATCTGTGCCTTTCATGGCTGGATTCACTGCCTAGCACTCTAGTTTGCTCCACTTGTTCTCATGCAGTTGCACAGGAAGCAGCTCTGTCCTGCTCATGCAAGAAGTGCCTTTTCATATTCTACCAGCCGAAAGGAGACAAGAGTCTTGGGCTCTGTGGTTTGTGCAGACAACTACAGAGATAGTTTGGCAGGCAGAAGTTGCCCTGAGAGGGAGTGGTAAGAAACTGAAAAACTGAAATCACTTCATCCCAGCTTAAATACTTGCACCAAACCACTACCACAAAATTAGCATCACACTTTCCTCACTTCAACAAACGCTTCAGATACTCTTCACAACTTTGAATCAGTTCAAGACCTCCTAAAGGCCAAAGGATAAGCACTCCAGTCTGCAATAGAGGGCCACGGCAGGTAATTGATCTCCACAAAGACCAGCTCCTCCACCACCCTTGTGCAATCAGGCAGTACTGCAGAAGGCAATGCCAATCTTAACAATTGTATAGCAGCTAACTCTACTAATTTTCACTGAAGTGTAGAAACAAAACAACTAAATCCAGATCTAGCTGTCTTCAACAAGGCTAAGTGCAAGGTCCTACACACAGGTTGGGACAATCCCAAGCACAAATACAGGCTGGACTGAGAATGGACTGAGAGCATCCCTGAGGAGAAGAACTTGGGGTGTTGTTGACGGGAAGCTCCACACGACCTGGCAATGTGTGCTCCCACCCCAGAAAGCTAACTGTGTGCTGGGCTGCATCAAAAATTGTGTGAACAGTAGGTTGGGGGGAGAGGCAATTTTCTTCTGTTCCACTCTCATAATATCTCACCTGGAGCATTCAGCTCTGTGGACCCCAACACAAGAGGGACGTGGACCTGCTCAAGTGAGTCCAGAGGAGGCCATAAAGATGATCCGAGGGCTGGAGCACCTCTTCTGTGAAGACAGGTTGAGAAAGTTGGGGTTGCTCAGCCTGGGGAAGAGAAGGCTCCAGGAGACCTTATAGCAGCCTTTCAACACCTAAAGGGAGACTACAAGAATGCTGGAGAATGACTTTTTACAAGCACATGGAGTGACAGGACAATGGCTTTAAACTAACAGAGGAAAGATTTAGATTAAAGGAAGAAGTTCTTCCCTGTGAGGGTGGTGAGGCACTGGCACAGGCTGCCCAGAGAAGCTGTGGGTGTCCCATTCCTGGAAGTGTTCAAGGCCAGGTTGGCTGGGGCTTTGAGCAACCTGGTCTAGTGGAAGGTGTCCCTGCCTATGGCAGGGGGGTTGGAACTGGGTGAGTTTTAAAGTCCCTTCCTATTCAAACTATTCTGTGATTCCTCCCATACTTTTTTGGGAAGGCTAGTGAGTGAGCCAAACAGAACAATGTTTGGTTCCTCAGTTCCCAAAGGCTTTGGTGTGTGGGAGATGATGTCTTGGCCTCTAAATTGCATTCTCTCTCCTTGCTGCCTGAAATCCCCATCTCTCTGGCAAAGGGTCTGTAGAAGCTCACAGGCTGCACAGCAGCAGCGCAGCTTCTACCTTCCAGCTAAGTTATACTAAGAGGCAGCAAAGACCAGTGGGACAACTCATCTTCTGGAGGTACTTGTCTCTTCCTGTTAATCTGACTGGGCCACTGGTTTGCTCCAGGGGCACCATTCCAGTGCCCACACATACGTATGAGCAATAGTGCTACTGGAGATAATCTGAGGTCTCCAGTCCAGCCTCCAGCTGCTGCTTCAGGACATAGGAGGACTCCTGCAGGTCCCATATGGTATCTGCAGGCTTTATACAGACAGCTCAGATCAAAAAGGGCACCAGACATCTATGTTTAGGCAACAAAGCCTTTCCCCTAGCACACCCTACAGGTCTAAATCTTAAAGATCTTAAGATAGAGCAAATTATACACTGGTTGTGCCAAATTCTTCTGAGATAAGAAGAAATAAAGTGGAGTTGGAAATGGGACTAGAGTAAAAAATGTAAGTCTGTGGCAAACCAAGCAAGTGGGAACCATTTCTAATCAACAAGAGCCTTCTGTCTCCTCGAGAAAACAACCTTCTAGTTGGTCTACATTTGCCCATTAAACTCTGCCAGAAATGCACACTTCATTGAGCTTCCTTGAGATGCCCTTTAGACTGTGCCTGGAAAGATTCACAGGCTCCTTTTCCATTTCAAGACGCATCATTTGAGATTATAGCCTTCAGAGTAGATCATCGAGGCTGATTTGTAGTGGAACGCTGCAGGCCCCTGCCACCCTTTGAGTTTGTTCTCATACTGGCAGATTCTGGGTGGATGGTTCCAAGCACAGTCAGATTGCCCTCTACATCGTGTGGGATCCCAACTGTCCAGCAAGTCATTGGCACCTCAGTAGCATGCAAAGTGGTCCACAGACACCTCACAACCTGAGGATTTGGCTGCATATATGCTCCCAAGACCACTTTTCACCCATTCTTTTCTCATCCAACCAGTGTATTTTTACGCCTTGAAATTTCAGGTTTGTCTTGGTTTAGGCTGCCCCTTGTTCACCCCATCTAGATATTCTAAGGAGCTGTAGGTGCACTGCAATTTTGGCGACCTGCTAACACATGTACCATCAGCACCTGTCATTCCCTTACATCACTAATGCCTTCTTTCTGGTGCTTCTAGACACTCCCATTCCTTCACCATTCATATCAATGTGTCTGCTACAAATCTCAAGAACTGGTAGCATGAAAGAGCTGAAGAGCAATTGCTGATGTTCCTTTGCAGTCATCACAAACATCACCTATAGGGTTTTAAGTTTTCAGTCCAAGTGACTGCATCCACTCAGAGCTCTTGGAAGTCTCAGGACTAAGGTCAGGGCAGGCAGACTGCAATATCCCACTGCTCCAGAAAGCATGTGCAGAAGATACACCCTGCATGTCCAGAGATGAGATGCAGAGCCAGCTGCTCTGGAGACCAGGACCTTGAGTGGAATTCCCTCAGACAAGGGCCTGTCTTGAAGAAGAGCTCAGCCAAAATCAAAACAGCAGTTGCACAGCCTCTTCTTTAAGTGGCAACCTACATTAAGATGCTGTCTACTACAATGGAACAGTAGAGGGTTTTGGGGAGACAGCAGCTAAGGATACAAGGCAGATGATTTCCATTTCCAACACTATCCTTATTCACTGCATAAACTGAAAAGCAATTTAATTCTATGGCTGAATTTCATGCTCTTTAGAACAGGCTAGTAACTTTGCTGTAAATCACAGCATATACAACTTACTACAATTGTACCTCTCCTTAAAGCAAGCATAGGGCTCATCCCAACACACATACTTTGGGAGGTTATATTCTTGACATTGAGGGGCTGCTGAACTATGGTAAGATGTCATGGTCAAGACCACAGCATAGGGAAAAGAAAAAAAAGCAAGAAAGGGAAAAAGAAAAGGGAATTTTAGCCCAGACATGAACATAACAACTAGTGCAGCACAGAGTGGAAAGCTTGAACAGAAAAGCAAAAGGGGGACAGAAAGCAGTCAGTCATTCTTTAAGGTATGTTACAGACACTTAGCCCTGCCAAAAACCTACAAGTGAATGAGCAGTGGCTGTCTGCCTGGTGGAAGAGTAGTTGGTGTGAATGGCGGAACAGAGGTTATGTAGACTACATGAAGACAGTTTAGTCCATTCCACATGCTCTCCAGAGCTCAAAGACTGGAAGGAGTGGTGCGTGGAAGCGCTTCCAAGACTTCTATATTCTAAAAGAGAGACACCTGTATGTACAAAAGACTTCAGAGCATGAGGAGCTGCTGAGCTCCAGGATGTGCTTGAGGAGATTTGGGGCAATTTTTAAAAGGTGATGCAGATGGCAGAAGAGAAGGATCAGATGGAAAGCTGCCCACAGCAATGCCCACCTGGCTGCAGCCACCAGCTCAGATGCTAAGCTGTGAAGCCTTTTCATATACAGTATAAACATAGTTGGACAAGCTTCTTACCCAGTGGCACACAGCCAAGCATTATGCTCTTCAGCTCTCAGACACAAAAGCTGATGTTTCCACACAGAGTATTTTGTTCCCTACCACAAGGAACAAAATCATAGGCTGTTACAGTGATTCTGGTTTCAGAGTGAAAGTACTCTGTCTGAAGATCGTTCATTTTGGAAGCCTTGATCCAACACTTACATCTCTGTGATGACTTAACAATGGAAGAAAGATTCCTACTGATATGTTGAGGTGTAGTATTTATAATACAAGTGACTTCCATGGAGCTGCCACCATCTCAGCCTGATAATACTTTCTACTCTGCTAAAAGCTGCACCCCTGCTAGGATGGCTCCACAAAAACAGCCAGCAAGGCTGATCAAGGTCCACCAGAGCTCCACGGTGCCACACTCCAAAGTGTTAAGCAGCTACACAACACTAAATGCTACGCAGCTACCACAGGAACGTCTTGCTCTGAACAAAATCCATTCTGTCTGTCACATGCTGAGTTATTTGGCAGCACAAAACCACTTCCTCAGCACCACTGTGTTTCTTCTAAAGTGCTTCAATTTTCCCAGTTATCCTGAAACCATATGTATCTTTCTTCATCTTCACAATCCCTCAAATAGGAACTTTAAAAATATTTTTTATAAGTTTAGAAACATTGTTTTCTTCTTTCAGGCCTAACACAAGTTTTTCATGCTGGAAGGTTAATGACAATATGTTCCAAAAATCAAAGGCGTTTTGAATAGGCTTACTCGCTGAATCTAGTAAGGTATCGCTGTACCTCCTCAACATGATGCCAACACAGCTCTAAGCATAGAAGCAAATACCCATCACACAAACAAATACCCATCACACAAACAAATACTCATCAAACATCTGACTTCACTGGCATTCAGTTTCAAAATGATCCCGTCTTTGCCACGATTTTTAATCACTGATGACGGCAGCAGCCCCAGCAGAGATGTACATGTGATAGCACACATGAATGGAAGCACCATTAAACCATGAGGACCCACAAACTTGTGAAGGAGGCTGAGAGACTGTCCATGTACTTACATTCTTAGTATCTGCTAAATGGCTGCAGCATTGAGGAACTGCAGCACCGCACTATACAAGCTCCTAACAAGGCAGCAGTCCCTGATCTGATAAGGCTTCTGTAGGACCTGCTCATAAGAGTTTGGCCAGCAGCACAGACAAGATTACATCACAGAGTACAGCTGCTTCCAGACATGGCTGTTAGAAAATCAGTACAAGCAGGGTCAGGGAAGGACTATTTCATGTAAGGAAAACAAGCATGAACAAGGAGCAAAGCCAGTAAATTCCAGAGAAGCCATGCCCTAAACCAGCACATTGAGGTGTGTGAAAAAGGTCTGAAGAAGAAACATGCCTGTGTGGCTTAATGGGGGAGACAAAGCACCAAGATAGCTGAAGGAAAATGCTCCCAAAGATGTACAGCTGACCCAGAGACAGGCTTTGCAGGCACCGCAGCACCTCCCTCCCATGCTGGATAAGGATTCCTGATTTCTTTTTCAGCCATGCCTCACCCAGGCTTCTCAGTTCTAATAAATGCCCCTTATCTACAGGGCTGCCTGTTTACTGAAGACTGCCAAGTGTAGTGACATGCTCTGGGAATACTGCTCTCAGGCAGGACATGGATTAGCTTTCCGAACTAACACATCACCAGACACTGTGCTGGTAGGAAAGCACAGCTCTCTATCAGAAATAAGGAACAGAGTCCTCTGAAGAGTAAAGCTGGTCTGTGCCCCAAAACACATGGGAAATTCCCAGAAAAGTGATCCCAACAGCAGATTAAAACTACTGGATAAACTATCCCTTGACTGATTTTTACAGAACCATTTGGAAAAGAGGTCACTTGTCAAGACTCCCATTTGGAGCAGAGCTACCACTAACACAAGGTTGGGGGGATGGCTCCATCTTCCCTCTCTTTGTGGAGGACAGCAACATATGATCGTGCTATCCCCCAGATTATGCTTAAATACAGCCAAGCTTAGTGCAGAAGCAGTAACTTTACCCCTCTGCACATGGCATTAGGCATCCCAGAAAGCCTGTTATCAAAGTTAATAAACCGTATTAAACACTCAGACTGTATTGATAGTTATAAGAACACACTTGTCTTACCCTGCATAAATCAGCTAATAACATGTCATTTCTCCTTCTTTTTAGGTCTCTATCAGCTTAACCCATATCTGCATGAATGGAAATTAGTTGCAAGCATATAAGTGTTTTCATGTGAGAAAGGGAGGCACTTTGAGTCTCAGACTGCTGGCTGCTATAACTTCCTCTGAATTACACATAAAGTGCTTTCATGCTACTCAGAGCGTAAGTATTCAACTCCTTATCAATTCAAACTATGAAACGTTATGAAATACAGACAGGGACACAGCAAGGAGACTTCCAAATCACAATGACTGTAGCCATAAGTGAAAATAAGAGATGCCCAGGCACAGTGTCTGCTGTCTGGGAAGCTGCATCAGGCTTCCTGGCCAGCCTGCAGCCCAGGACCTGCACATCACCCCAAAGCTGACCACAAACATGATGAAGCAATTCCTGCTTATTGGGACATCTCTGGGTCCATTTGGCTACGTGTGCTCTTCAACATCACTGAAACAGGGAACATAAACAAAGGAGGTCAGAATCAGTGCGAGATCATTATTATCATTCACTTCAAACAGCAAAAAACCCCATGATTAGCAATAACTTAGCCAGAAAGTAGGAAGAAAAACCCAAACCACCATTTATCTGCAAGCAGCATTACAGGATTTACAATTATCATGCGCAGTCATAACCACACTGAGTTAAGATCACAGGAGCAGGGCATGGTACTACCCACGGGGCACCCCTGGACTGAGTGGCCACAGAGGAGAGCTGCCTAAGCTACCCTTAATGCAATCATATCCCTAATCTGAGCACACCCAGAGGTCACCTCTGCCATGAAGAGGTGCAGAAGGCTCCTGTCATTCATTTGAAAAAGCCTTTCCTCCACGTGCAGCCACTTGATGCAAAGCAGTCACACTCAAAACTACTTCAGGCTTTTCTTCCACAACACAGTCCTCCAATTAAAAGAGGGCAAAAGCCAGTCAGAGTTGGGGGCTTTGAACACGCAAAGTCCAAACTAGAAGGAACCCAAGAGAGAAATGGCTTCTCATCCTCATGTGTACATCCATACTTGCAGCCCAGCACTCGACTCTCAACTGGATGGGCAGGAAGATCTTCTGAAGTCAAGTGTTAGCCAGCTCTCTACTATGGCTGTTCAGATAGGCCACAGCTCAACACAAGATCAAGCAGAAGCATGGACCGATCATCACCTTGCTACTTCACATATTGTCATTCCTTGTGGTATGCTGCACTGTGACCCATGGGGCTGTCAAAAATGAAGCTCTTGAGAAGCGGCTAGGTCTCAGCTGGCTAGAATGACCTTGGTTGCAACAGAATGATATTCTATACATTTAGCCCATTTCAAAAGCCTCCAGTCAGTATCTGGGTCTCTTGACAACTATCCTTCCAGTCAGGTACGACTTCCAACTTCTTTTGAAAGGGTTTGTTTGTTTTCCCAGATTAAAAAGAGTATAAAAAGATCATAACTGGGACAAACTTCTTTCCAGGGGAGGTAAAAGTTCACTAATGGAAGAAAAACAGCAAGGGAGGCCTTAAAATCAGCCTTGGGAACTGAAGGGCAAGAGAAATAAGTAAAGTCGCGGCAAAAAACCACTACTTCTGCAAGGTCACCAAAGAGCAGCAAAGGCTGCAGTGAAGCACCGAGAGCTCTACAAGGGCATGACAACTTCAGCTCAAGGTGAACTGAGAGTTTTCACTTACTTCCACTGCTGAGAACAGTCCCCTCCTCATTCCAATGTTAATTTCCAACAAAATATGGAAACAACCACCTTGTTAAACTGAATTATTAAATTACCTTATTATAAGACAAGCACAGACAAGAGCAGTTTCTACGGACAACTGACCTGCTGAGACTTGTCCCTGTAGCCATACCGCACTAGTTTGATGGGAGGCTCCAAGCTGTTGTGACCTCTTCTTCCCCATGCAACTAGCCACATTTATTCCACTGTTTGTTCACTGCAAGAGGTTATTGCCTTTAACCTGTCTGAGACCTTTTTTTCCTAACACAACCCCAAGATTCTGTGAATGCCTCTCATGTTCATATAAATACTTATTAAGAAATCTACTTGAAAGTGCTTGTGTTGAAATTTGCCTGCAACTCCTTTGTTTAAAGTTTGTGAGTGTTTTTTCCAAAGTCTGTCGGCAGTAGCATTAATGTTGCTCAAGTACAGCTCCTGAAATGTGAAATAAGACAACAAAACAAGGCCTCTTACGATCTCAGCGGGAGAGTGTCTGCATGGGTTTTTTCTGCATAAAAAGGAGATTGTTTCTTACATGGTTGTCAATTACTTTTTCCAGCATGGGATGACTCCTCTAATAAATAAAAGCATTCATTGCAGCAGGGATGCACTCAGCAAGCTTCTGTGGACAAACAAATGAGATCAACCTGAAAAAACGTTGTTTGGCTGAACACAAGTGTCACTACTAAAATCATCGTACCACATTTTGTTTCCCTCAAGTGCCTCCTTCCCCTTTAGGATGAAACCGTGCAGAAAGACTTATTCTGTTATTGGGTCTTGTGAACTAGACACGCTCACGAGATTTAAACTAGTCCATCGAGAAGCCTAACCCTGGGCCATGCTGAGACCAAGGCCCCCAGGACTGCTGGAGTCATCTCATGCTCTGTAGAGTGAATTCATAACCTCGCATATTAATGAATACCAACTTACTTTAATAAGTTTCTTTACATTCAAACAAATCAGCAAACAGTCATGAAATTCACTTCAAAGTCGCCGAATCAGACATTTTTGTGAAAATAGTTACAGCTTAGCTTGACGTTACTCCAACTCAGGTAAAACAATATCTGGAATAATTCTATCGATTTCTGTAACTTACTGATAAAACTACTCAAGAAGTAAACAGAAAACAGTTATTATTTAACCCTTATCTAAAAAATATCTTTCTGAAGTTATTTAACAAAAATAAACAACTCTTTACTTAAATGATGTAAAATTACAACAGCTCTTCACTTAGGAAATTTGCAGTATAATCCGTAACAAAGCTTTTCCTTGTCAGACTTTTTCATTGGTCTGTGAGCCTAATTACAGACCTGTAAATAAAAGACTAGTGACAAAGTCTATGATATTGCCCTCACCCAAGTGGGGGATCTGCTGAGCTAGACTAAATTTTATCATCTGAATGTGCATCACAGTAACTCCAAAGTAGAAATTACTCTGGCTCTTCAGAAACAAGGAGTGTGGTTGCTATAGTGAAAAGCAAATATATAATTAACAATTTGTAAAAACATGGGCTAACAAATGGTATTTTCAGAGTAAGCATATCAGAGATCTGGATTTTATCCTTCTAAATACAAGGATAAAATATAAAAAAATATAAATTCTTAAAATACATCAAATGCTATGACAGAAAGCAACTTACAAAGTTTTAAAGTAAAAACTCTGCAAGTTCAAGTACTTAGTTTCAGAAAAAAAATAACATCATTCTAAAGCAGTTGTGGCTGTCCAAATCTGTAACCCTGGAAAGAGACCTGCTTCTACCTCCATACAAAGCAACTGAGACTTGACCAATACTTCTCTCTCTTACATGAATTTGAAATGAAGTTTTCATGCTTCCATTGATCCAATTTAGCAGCTGGAAGAGCAAGGGGAGCTGGGGGGAGTTTTAGCCAAGCAGTGAATGTTCTCAACAAAGCTTCGTTATGAATTGGTTATTTTGTTTCCTGGATGCAAATCATAGCAAGAATGACTGAACTGTAATATAGGGATACCAGTCTAACTTCTTCTTTGACTAAGAGCAACCAAAATACATCATTCCACATTTCTGAACAAGCCATTCCAATTCAAAGCTGATCACATTGATGTTGTACCTCATTAACAGCCCATGGAAGCAAAGCAAATTAACAGCGTGGCCTGCTTTGAGTATCACCTTATCTGGGGCCTAAGAAGAAAGCATAAGTTGTTAACAATTAGATGTGGCCTTCACTAATAAAATTGTATTAAAAGGCACAGCTTTATGGTGGCAGAGGTGCAGGACGTTACCAAAAATAGCTGAGCATGTATTTACCTATTAACTAGAAGCTTCTTGGTTTGTTTTACTTAATAACCACACAGCACAAAATTTTGATGACCTGGCATGTTTTAAACCTATTTTCACTTCACTCATGGCTGACAGTGCCCAAAAGTGACACTAAATGAAGTGCAGCAATGAGTGTAGCAGGAATAGGAGATATGATCCTCAAAGAGAAAATCTGGATCCTTCTCTTTTTAAATAAAGGTTAAAAGGAGATTACTACCATGCGCATTAATTGAATTTTTATTCAACACACAGTTCTTCTACTTGACACGGAAGCAGACAAACATATCCCTCAAAGGAAAAGAAAACAAAACCAACACCCAGACAAAACAGTACTTTTCTACCACTTTAGAACTGATGAACATTCTCCCATTTCTTCTAGACTTTGTAAAAAGACCCAGAAATTTACCAGCAGGAGCCCTTAGAAGACTGCCTTATCAGGAAAGGCCAGCCCAACCACTCACTATTTCAGTTCTTCCAGCCATGTCTTATTTGTGTGCAATGAATAATCAGATGCAAGATATCTTTAAGAGTAGGGCATAGCAAACACATACTACCCACAGGCTGGGGTGGAACAGCCGTGCACAGGCCAAATTGATCTTTGCATGTGTTTAAATTACATGTTCTTAAAAGCTTAACACATTGCCTAGATCCCACATATCAACCTTACTGCTGGGTAAGTTGCAAGCAACAGCAAAATATCGTCAGTATAAGGAAAAAAAAAATGCTGTACCACAGGTTGCAAACAGCAAAGACCTTCCACACTCTTTATTATCAGTTAAGGTGCTTCTGGATTCTGCACTGCAGACAGGTTGGCAGAGGTGTTTGTTCAATAAGCTTTGTAACAGTCCTTCATGGGTGTTCTGGAAGCGGCTCCTAAGGCAGAACCCCTGTACTGCTAGTTTCTGTAGCGGGGCATCTGTGGAGCAGGGGCTCCCTCTAAGGGGGCCAACGAGGAGACTGTCATAAGTTGGCCAGCATGCATTCTCTCATTCACCCGCAGTTCACAGCCATCCTGTAGCATCCTTATAGCTATCCTTGCAATGTTTTTAGAGTCATCAAGTCCACTGTGAGGTCTCCCATCATAACTCATACCCAGATTTTCAAGCATCATTGTCAGCTTGGTCTGGTTCCTAGGAACCTGATGGGAGAAAGTGAACCACATTCAAGAATTAGGTTCTGTACAAAGTCTTCTTAATGTAACATAATGCAGCAGAAACACATGCAGATTTTGAGTTTACTTAAGTCACATATCACTTTTATGTTGCCTTTTGACAGATCACTAACAATTTAACTTCAAAGCACCTTGGTGAGACACTCTCATTTTTACAGAGCAGACAGAGTCAACAGGGGCTTGTCTAGACTCAGAATGATGTCAAGAGCCTCTCACCATTACCAGCACCAGTTCAAGATGTCCCAACACTGGCAACAGTGGAAGCCATGGTCTAGCTAGCTTTAACCAGCCTTATATAAAAGGAGTTCCCAAAGTGGCATAGCAGAGGGTGTCAGATTCTGGTTTTCAAGCTTCTGGATGCCTCCAAACACCAAAGGAACTGATCAAGAATACCTAGAGCAATCCATGTTTACAGGGATGACAAACAGCATGAGCAGACAAGGAAGCTTAACTGACTTACTCATGGCAAAACACTACACCAGCAAAACACCCAAGTGTTCTTCTGATTAACTGCTATACATTCGTTCTTTGGAAGGGTCCCGAGAAAACATAAGGGTAACTTTAAAGGAAAACTTCAGTTTTCTCTTGGGGTGGCTGGGGTGGGGGAATGTGGGACATGACAAGTTCCAGGATATTGCACCATACTGCTGGATGTAACAGCTAGGCAGAATGGTGACTACACAGTTGGCAAAACCTGGCAATGTGCAACTCCAAAAACAACACTCACAAACTGGGCAGGGGAGACATGCTGCACGTTGTGGGATATTCCACAGGAAAGTTATAATACATTCCTTGTCCTTCATTTTATCTATTACTATTACTTAACAACAGATTTGACAGCAGCAGAGAACAGCTAAACAGAAGCACTGAACAACTATAAATACTTAAATAGTTTGTATGTAAAAAAAAAAAAATCACACAAAATAAAAAAGAAGCTGATTCCTTCTAAGTTACAATCTTTTATTGCTCTGCATTGGGCACTCTCATTGCTCAATGCAAAAAAGGAAAAGGTCTGTCTAGGTAAAAGCTGACAGGACTAACAAGACTGTTCTGTGTTCCAGCATGTTTCTGACAGAAATGCTTATGCAGAGAAGGCACAATAATAGGAGACATGGAATAACCCTGTCATATTTGTCCAGCACAAAGTAAAGCTCTTCTCCTGTTAAATGTTAACCTCTTTTTTTCTAAAGGTTACATTAAGTATGGAAAAGCCCTTCAACAGAAGATCATAAGCTAGGCTGAAATCATGTTCAAACAAATGGTTTAGTGTAAACTGACTAGGAATTTGCTAGAAACTCCAATAACCCCTTTTATGGTAACCTGACAGAGAAAGAAAGCAGTAATAAGGCTCAGCACTGAACTTGGTGCTACTTTTCTCTTGTCAAATTGATTCTACATTAGGTATGTCCTAATCTTCCTCTCCCATGTCTCCCATTACATTGTCAAAAGCACAGATATTTGAAGGTAGTGGTGCAAGTTAATTTTATAGTATATTACATGAAAACAAGAAAAAATAATAGAAAAAAATCAATATAGAGTCCTTTTAGGTCAACTACTTCAAATCATACTTCATCAAATAGCACTGGTATGTCATCTTTAGACAATCCTTCGTGGAGCACCTGATTTCTGAAAACAAGATTACAATCAAAATGCAGTAAATTATATGATCTTCAATTAGGAAAGTGAGATTTAGGCATGAAGCAGAATTAAAAAATCAGGCCCCAGGCAACTTCCTTAAGTACGATAATTTGATACTACACAAGTAAAGATGACAAGCACAACAGGACATTCTAGTCTTTTAAACCAAATCTTCTTGCAAGAGAAATATTTGTACAAACCTTATAGAAGTTCCCATATGATTTGCGAATATTGATCCACCTTTTGGCAAAAGAAGGGTATTTGATACGGCTAACACGGCACTGGGTGTTCAGAAATTTACTCATATCCCAAGATCTTTAAAAAGTCAAAAGAGAAAAACATTAGTAATACATAATTCAGATGCTCTGCTTTCTACATACTGCACAGCTGTAGCACAAAAAACCTGCCTTTTCTTTGGTGACTAGCAGAAGGAAAACAGTTTAGGAAAAGCTCTTTTCCTATGCTTATGGAAAAGGATTTTTTAATGTGAATTTGCTAATCATGGGGAAAACAAGTAATGACATGAGCAAGATTTTCACTAGTATGGTTTCATGTCCAACATTGGTTAAAACAAAAAAAAAAGCACGCTAACGTCTCCACCTATACCGTCTACTCTGCCAGTAAACTAGATGCTTATGCAGCCCTGGGGTAAGCAAGTGACACCTTAAACTTCCTAATTTTCCTAATGAAATGGGTATGTATATTTCTCTACTTTACATAGATTACTGAAACAAGACTGCACTTAATTGTAGGAGAAACCAGACCTTCATGGAAAGAAGATGAAACTACAACCCTATGTACTTCTAGCCTGCATCCCAGCAAATTTCTAGGCTTCAAGCTAGAGATAAAGCTCTTTTTCCACTCTCCTGCAGCTATCTCTGCAATCTCACCCATATGGCAGAGGTTTCACAGCACCTGTATTTCTTGAGGAGTTTCTCAGAGTGTATTCCTCTGGAGAGGAATTCCAGACACATTTAGGCCCAGTAATATAACCAGTCTTGCACCAGTTTTGCTTTAGCATTTGCTAAGTTACTGTTGCTTCCACAGATAGAAACCTAGTAACAGGTAAAAAATCAGTCATATAGAACTATTTACCACAGTTCCTTATATTACTTAAAGTTGGAATGGCACTATTTGAATTCCTTATTTTTAAGGTGTACACAGATCTAAACTGTACATCTCCAATCTTGTGTGACAGCTTCTATGTCCCTTCACTGTTCATATTGGACACAATCACACTTCAGTGATATGTGTTCTTCAGCTGAAAAGACCTGTGATCTGTAGTCATTGCCCAAATCTTTAGGAGGATTAAGAAAAAAGTGTCACGGCCAAAACCCAATTTCCCAGTCACTAAGATGGGTTAGTTAAAAAAGCTTCTATTATGTATTCATTCATCTCGTATGGTGCATTATTTTTCAGACCACTGTTTATCTGTGTTTTACTTGACAGAAGCGTTAGGAAGTCATACTAAGATTCCCCCCACTCTTCTTTCATAAACTCCAGCTTTGTTTTGGGATTCATCTCCCTCTGTATCAATATTGTCACTGTAGCAGAGAAGCAGAGAATTGTGGTTTTAATCTAGCACAGCAGAAGACAAACAACAGGCACAGCAACGTGAAAATGCACCATTCACTTCAACACAGGTGTCCTGGTTTCAGCTGGGATAGAGTTAGTTTATTTTCTAGTAGCTGGTGCAGTGTTTTGGATTCAGTCTGGGAATAATGCTGATAACACACTGGTGTTTTAGTTTTGCTCAGTAGCATTTACCCTGGTCAAGGACTTGTCTCTCAGTCTCTCATGCTCTGCCCATGAGAACAGGCACAAGAAGCCAGGAGGGAGCAGAGACAGGACCCCTGACCCAAAGTAGCCAAAGGGATATTCCATACCCCAGCACATCATGCCCCGTATATAATATGAAGGGAGTTGGCCATAAAGGATCAATTGCTGCTTAGGAATGGGCTGGGTATTGGATCAGCAGGTGCTGAGCAACTGTACTGTGTATCACTGCTGTTTGTCAGCGTCGTGGTTTGAGGGACTTTCGTTGGTTTGTTTGTTTGTTTGAGTTCCTCCCTCCACCTTTTAGTTTTATATCTCTCTCCTTGTTATTTCCTTTTTCATCATCATATTATTGCTAGTAGTACTATCATATTATATCTATTGCAATTAGTAAATTGTTCTTACCTCAACCCATAGGTTTTACTTTTTTCCAAAATTCTCCTTCCCATCCCACTTGGGGTAAGGAGTGAGCAAGTGGCTGCATGATACTTGGTTGCCAGCTGGGGTTAAACCGCAACCATGGCTAATGTTTAATACTCCCTACTCTACCTAAATGCCTCGTTCCAAAAGAAGGACGAAAGCAGACACATTAAAAGAATAGTAATGTTTCACAGCTAAAAAGCAAATATCACTTACAGAAAAATTCCCTGGCCAGTACTACATAAGGCTCAACAGTACCTTTCATCATGTAACAGAGCTAAGGTCACAAGAACAATATTGCACCACAGATATATCTAGATCTCAAAATCTGTTCACTCTGCATTCATTAGGGAACTTGATTTTGCACACAGATCTTGCAAGAGAGCAAGTTCAGATGGCAGTTAATGGACTAGTCAATCCCTTACACACAAAGCTTGTCAGAGGTGGGACTCACCAAGAGCCACACAGAGAGGTTTCTGTGCTAGCCATTTCTCCTTGTCCTGTGAACAGCATAATCATTATTGCTTTCTGGTTTAACATGCAGGATGCATTAACAGCAACACTGACAAACATAGGATATAACACAATCACCACATATCTCTGAAACCTCAGATTCAGGAGAGCATGGGAGGTGCTTATAACTGAAATTGTGCAATGTCGTTTTAAGGTACTAGGTGTTATATGAAAGGTAGATGTAAACAGAGAATTGCAACAAAAAAAAAAAAAGGATGAAAAGTCTATTAAGTATCATTTAGTCGCATGAAGAGAGTTGGGAAAGAAACAGTGCCATCTAATGGATTTAAGCTCCATTTCCAATTGTTCAGTTCATCTTTTCTGATTTTCCCAAAAGCTAAATCTGTAATAAAACAGCAAAATGGCAGTGTCATTTAACAATGCTCTCACAAAGATCAAGCACTGTTTCTCAGTTTTAGATTGTGCTGAAGGTTGCATAAGGACATACCCATCTGTCAACATGGAATAGCTATACTTTGTTCCCAGCTCTCGCTGTCTCATCCAGTCTACGACATTCTGCAGAACTTGAGTAAATGTCTCAGCTTTATCAACAATGTCCTAAGAGAACAAAAAAAAACCCAACAACCACCAGTGAGGAACATTTTGAAATAAAAATCCCCAAACCAAACCAGCATGAAGTGGAAGAACTATAGTGGTATACAGGCACTCACTAAATCAATTCCTAAGTTGGCTTCACAGGTATCTTTAGAAACAGATTACACATCAAGATAAGCAGACAACTGGGCAGATTTTTCTGAACTTAAAAACACCGCAAAGGCACTAAAAGAGCCAACCTCCAAACAACATCTATAAAGGTAACAAGGTTAGTCAGCTGTGGAACTTGGATCAAAGCCTCTAATCTTGTTTCCCAGACTCCTTCCTGCTCAGACACTTGATCATAACCCATGCAAGGCTCGCAACCCTTTAGAATAAAAATCTTAGAAAAGGAATCGATGCAGTTCAAAATGTGGTTTCCTTTGTTAAAGATTAATTCGCTGCACATGGATTACAAAGTTAATGCTTTGCCCTACAGTCCTTTACAAACAACTAAATGACCAACTTAGGGAAATCAATTCTGTGATAATTGGGAGAAAGAGGGAAAATGAGGATTAAGAGAATAACCCTTACAGAAAAATGACCATGAAAGATCATCAGTCTGAAAACATCAACACCACAGCTCTTTATTCTTTTTCCCCCAAAACGCCAAAAATGCAAAATACCTGGGTGATTCCTGTCAGGCTGATGCAGAAGTCTGAAAGTTTGGGATTAATCTCTGGCTTCACATATTGCTGAAAGGTGTCCTCCTGTAATAAGAGAATCACTCAGCAAGAGCATACTATATAGCCTGCAAGGCAACTTCTTGGGCTTCACTGTAGCCAAAAGGCAATAGCAACTACTTGTATCCTGCTGGAGGCAAAAAGGTGCATGCACCTCCAAAGCCAACATGAGCCTCCTGACTGACCATCATGAGATTTCCAATGGGACAGATAGGTGGCTCTCCAATCAGACCATGTCCTTCCTCTCAGCTAGGAGACACCAAAAAGCAGAAACGTGGGTAAGAGAGAAGAACAGACTGTAATAAAGGGGAAGACCGTGGAAAAGGAAAGCATGAGTAAGGAAAAGAGAAGTGAGAGACACGACGAAAGCTGGAAACTCTTTAGGTGGTATCTCTAAATGCTCACCTAAATGCTCTAAATTCTGGCCACATGTCAGAGGTTGCATGCAAGTCACATTGCTGGATGGCAGGCAGCCAGAGATAAACACAATGCCCTCACTCTAGGAGACAGAGCAGCGCAAGAGTGACAACTATATTCAAGTTTCACATGAAGAAGAAAGTACCAGATCCCTGTTTTTATACAAAACCTATTGGACAGAAGGAAAAAAAAAAAACCACTCTGTTTCCTACTAAAGGTAATAAACCAATCTTGGTGACATTCACAACACTCTTTCTGCAATTGGTTATACTTGCAGCTACACTCTAATGCAGCACCACAGTGATTATTAGAAATCATCCTCCTCTTAAGTTCTTGATAAATGAACCACTAGGCAGAGGAGGGTGCCCTTCCTCTATTTCAGAGTCATGGTTTCAGTTAGACAGCTTTCTTTTCTGGAAGAAAGCTGCACTGGAGCAGAGCACCTAATGCTGCCAAATGCCTACTAAGTATGTTTAAAATCAGGTTACATGGCTGTCAATCTGGTGGGTACACTGTGGATACAGTCTAGCCTGACAAGAAGGAATGTTCACTCAACCAACCCTTTCTAGGCCTCTGCATTAGTCTCTTCTAGATTGCCTCACACAGGACCACTGAATCTGACAATTCTTGTTTATAGTGAATCTCTTCAGTCCTAGAAATAGCTTTGTGGATCTGAAGGCAGGGAAAGGAGTGCGGGGGACAGGAAGACTGAGAAACCAAAAGTCCCTCATATCAACAGAGGGAGTCAACAGCATGATCTATTCCAGACGCTTTAGGAACAGAAAGTAAGTTCTGTGCCTGTGTAAGGAAGCACAGAGGATAGGTCTTTATGGAGGAAAAAAATAAATCAGTAATCAGATCACTTACTATTTCCAAGGTATGTGTGTTTAGTAAGACAATAGGAAACTCAATTATTTCATGTACAAATTCAGGTGGGTTTCCTTCTTCACATGTTGCTTCAAAGTCAACAACACAGATGTAGTCATAGCAGCTGTCTCTATTAATGGGTTCCTTCTGCATCAGCTTCTGTTTCTTGTAATAGTTTTTCAGTCTCTTTTTCAGCACATCTTTTACTCCTCTAAAGAGATAAGGAAAGTGACAAAGATCACACGCACATGTGACTGATTATTCTATCATTGTAGAAATAAAGCTCTGTTTAACTTTTGAAAGTTTATCATTTATGAACCTAATTTTGAGCATGATCACTTGTGAAGTCTGAGTTCAATTTTTACCATCCGTTATCTGGGGTAATGCAGAGGCTGCAATATCACCCACCTCATCCCCAAGTAACACAGCAGCCAAAGCTTTTGCAAAGCCCAAGTCTTTGCAGATTGCTTCTAGAAGACCTCTGGACCTGGAAGCACAATACTGCTTCATCTGTATTTCCCTGTGCCCTCTGCCTGAAGCAACTGATGCCTGAGATATTTCTGCATCAGTGGCACAGATAATGCAGAAACCAGCTAAAACATCCACATTTTAAATTAATCTCAAATTTAAAATTGATCTTAACTAACTCAATTCAAATAAAGTACCTGAGATTTCTGCTGTCAGAAAAACTTCCTGGTTGGGATCCTGCTTTTCAAGAGGTTTGTGGACAACACATGAATTCACAGTAGCAAGTGATTAAAGTTACTTACTGCATCTTTTTCATATAAACATTATAACAAGCAAGCGCAGGCGCCAGAACTGCCATGTACCAAACCAGACCTGAATAAACAGGGATAATTTACTCTTCCAAGGAAGTTATTTTTAAAATTTCATATTGCAAATGAAATCACAGGAGCCATAATAGCTACCTGTAGCAAGTGGTATTATCCACTTATCCACAATGGAAAAAGTGGAATCAGACTACTAAACCTGCATTTGAGAACATCAGTTGCTTCTGCAAACACAGATAAGTCTTTTTCACTCTGGTTTATTAATCTAGTTTAACTGAATGGCCACCAGTTCATTCAAAGTTGAGACAGTACGGAAGGTGATGGCGGGCAAAAATTCCTTTTTCTTCATCAAACCTATAAGGAAATTGAAAGAGGACATGATCTGCTATCAAAATAACCCCAAGGAAAAGGATTGGTGTGTGGCAATCTGCTCAGTTCACTACATTTGAGGTGACGCACTACTGTTTATATGCAGACATATTCTGACCAACAGAATTTAATTTATTGAAGAGGCAAGTCTAGCTTAGCTAAAAGAAAAGTTTAAAGCTTTCTGCATTTACAACTGAATAAAAACAAACAGAAAACTAATAAGTGAGGAGGAAACCACAAACATATCCTTAACTATTTGAATTCTGCTTTCTGCTTTTAAATCAGGGTAACTGCTGAACAGCTGTACAAATCTAACCTGGTTTACAAAAAAATCTATCAGATAATGATATTTTTTTTCCTCCTGAGGAGTTAAATCCATTTAACCAAAGGAGGAATTAAAAAAGCTATGCATCAGAACATCTGCAGACAGACTGCACTTCCCACCCAACACAAGCCTTTCTTTTCTGTTACTCAGTTCAAAGGAACCTCTCTCTGTTCCTTCCTTCCCCCCACAACATCCTCTCCCCTACAGACGTCTTCTCTAGAAAGCCAGACTTCTCCTTTTATACTCTCACCTTTCATATTGCCTCTTCCTCTAGAGCACTAGCTTCTCACTTTGTCAACTCCCCACCACCACTACTACTTCCTCATTCCTCTTCCATATATACACAATACACTGTTTTTTCCCACCATACCTTCTTCTCAACATCCCAAATTTGCTTTGCCACAGCAATATCAAAGGGTGTTGCAGGTAATTTCTAACTCTTTATTCCCAGCCATTTCCTCCTCAGTGAGGACACATCCAGTTAATAACATATTCACCTATTCTCATTATTGTATCTCATTTATTTAGATTAGCAAATCCTCCATCTAAAGGTACCTGTCCTCTGCATTGATTAAATTCCAAGCCCTATCATCATAGCAGTTCCAGCCAGTATCAGATCTGTAGAGTGTACAGTAAATGTATGTCCTGAAGCGAATTTATACACCCTGAAGATCTGCACCACCACATGAGAACCCCTGCAGCTCTACTTCACCAAATATGTGTTGAGAAGTACCCTACAGTTACATATTGTTCCACTTTGTGTTAACAGTTGAGGCAGCACACATTGCTGGTAACACACGAAGCAGCATCACATGCAGCAATCCAACAACAAAGGCTGCATCAAGACTGCACACAAACCAGCTGGTGTTTGGTGAAGTGCCTGCTTTTTGCTTTATGGTGTATTTCATCCCCTGTGGCTTCGTTACCCTCAAAGATAAACCAAAAAGTTTACAAATCGGCCTAACCTGGTTTCAAGCTTGAACTCTGCAAGTTTACTTCTGAGCTCCTCTCTGGTCATTCTGTTGATATAACCATTGGTCATGGCAATTTCTTTGTAAACTGGATCACTGAAGTCATTTGGATTGGCAGTTGCCTTTTTCCCATTAGTTTCTTGGTCACTGATCCTACAATGCTGCTTACCCTAGAAGAAAGAGAAATGTGAAGGTCACTTAAGGTGAGACCAGGAGGCTAGACCATTAAGATTTACACATGATCTTGGTACCAAATTGCAATGAAGCATCACGCTGCTTCACGCTGCAGGTGAACAAGCTTATAGACAGGGAAGGGAATCAGTACTGAAGCCTAAAAACCGACAGACAGAATAAGAGGACAGTAATACATGTGTCTGAAGTCATGCCTATCAGCAGCTCTGAGAGACAGAAGTCTGAACGGGTGTCCCAGTTTCAACAGAAAAAGTTAGTTCTCTGGCATGAGCTGGCAAAACCTTAACCAGCATCAAGAGATTCCTCTCAGCACCTCAATTACCCAGAGTCCAGAATGTTTTGGGTTGGAAAGGCCATTCAGATGATCCAGTTCCAACCACCTACCACAGGCAGGGACACCTCACACTAAACGAGGTTGCTCAAGGCCCAGTCCTCCCTGCTACTGATTCTACACCGACTGAGACACACGGGCAGACGGCCAATATGTGCGCTATAAACTAAAGAGTAAATTAAGATGACAAACGACAGGCACTTCTACTCCAAACGGCTATTCCCGCCCTTTGTGGAACAAGCACATAAGCGGGGCCGGCCTCCCCGGGCACGCTGCCACCGCAGAGGCCTCCCCAGCCTCAGGCGCAGGCGGAAGGGTCCGTGGCACCGGAGGTGCCCCCTCGGTGCCCCCTCGGTACCCGGAGGGCAGTGCCGGGCCCCGTCGGAACCGCAGAGCCCCGCAGTTGGGCCGCGGCAGACATCACCGCAGCCATAGCGGCACCGCGGAGAGGCCTCGGCGCATGA
>JASSUY010018912.1:57411-77962 GCA_032466535.1 Forpus xanthops | reverse complement strand
AAAGAATGTAACTCCCACAGGTTGAGATAAGAACAGTTTAGTAACTAAGGTATAACAAATCACTACTGCTACCACCAATAATCATAATGACAAGAGAAATACAAGGGAAAAAAATACAATAGCTCACCACCTATACCCACCCTGAACAAGCAGTGCACCCCCACCATTGCGGGTCTCTGCCCTCCATTTTTACATCCTGGGCATGGCGTGCTGTGGTATGGAATACCTCTTTGGCCGGTTTGGGTCAGGTGTCCTGTCTCTGCTTCCTCCCGGCTTCCTCTCCTCCTTGGCAGACCATGAGACTCAGAAAGTTCTTGGTCAGATAAAACATTACCAAGCACTAACTGAAAACACTGGTGTTATCAGTGCAATTCTGAGGCCCAAAATCAAATACACAGCACTGCACCAGCTACCAAGAAGGAGAAAAATGACTGCTACTGCTGAACCCATGACAACTTCTTGCTCGACAAAGTCTCTACCATGAAGGGAAATGCATCTGAAGTAGAAAATGCCAGTGCTGGCTTGTTAAAAAAACACACAAATATGAGGAAATTTGCCTCAGAAACATTATGTGAAGAAGTACTCACTAGCCAAGAAGGAAAAAGATGTCTAAGGAAAAAAGCTAGGAAATACAAACAAATCTTAAGATAAATGCATTATAATAGTAAGCTCTCAAGGTTAGAAACTTTAATATATAATGTTTGCAAGTATACTTGTGAAATGACTATATGAAAGGAACATAATTGGGCAATTACAAGTAAGAGCATTTTGAAGGTGGGAAGTTTTATGATACTGTAAATGCTTTTTCATGGTTCTTAAGGTGAACATTTTGCAGGTCCTTTTAATGATTTTCTAATACTCCCTTATCAGGCTTCAGGAAAAAAATCTCTCCCTTCAGGTTTCCCCATCATGGACCACACATCTAATTTGAATATCTGCTACACATGCTCTCCATGCATAAACAAATTTGTTTAAAAGTGGATAATTATAAACACTAAATTTCTCAATGGACAGGCAAGTTCAGTTTGGCAGAGCAGCTCCCATGATTTTAAACCTACATGTTCCATTTAAAATACATGAGAAATAGACATCACAGGTTTCCTTCCCTCTATCTAGTGGGACTAGCTGTGCCCAAACTCCATAGGGAAGTCAGTTACAGTTTCTAAGGCTTAACTGACAGGATATTAATTCTATAGTTTCCACACCAACTGCTTAAATATTTATTCTCTTGACATGTCTTAATGATATTCCTCACCGCTGACGGTTTAGCTTTGTGAAGGCGTTTACTAGCTGCCCAGCATCCTGCTGTTGAAGTCCAGTGGGGTCCAGCAGGGAGACAGCAGCCATGGAATTAAAGCTGGAGACAAATAATTGCAACTAGCCCTCATTTTGGCCTGCTTAAGGAGCACAGCAGATTGTTTGTGAGACAACCTCAAGCAAGTGAAAAACCCCCCAAGAATTTGATGCATTCCTATATAGCATGGCTAAGCACAGGAGCTTTAGCAAGCTGAAGGAGAAACACAAGAAGCCAAATGGGGTTAAACAGTTTAGATGGCAGCTGTTCTTGTCCCTGCAAAGAAAATGTGTTCAATTATTCATGTTCAGCTTAAACTGACAATGAAGCCAGCTTCAACAGAGCGATTCTTCTGCATTATTCATATACCATGGAGTGAGCAGACTCTCTGTGATGAGATGTTTTTGCAGATGGATGAAGCCTACAAATGGTTCAGAAACTGGTCTTGTCCATAAACTCAATGAACAGTGTGTGAGATTTAAATACGAAAATTCATTGAGTGCTTCTGTGAGCAAGTAGATAAGGCTTACATCATCTAAAAGCTACAGAGGCTTAGAAACATCAAAGTAAATTTTCAACCACCAGCAGGAACAAGCAGTGAGGCTTCTACCCCAGATGTCTGATCATTGTTCCTCTTACTCTGCAGCACACAGCAGTAACAAGAAAATCCATTTAACACAGTGGTTACTGCATAAGAACAGTCTGTTGTACCCACTTCTGCTTGACTGAAAGGCCAGAGAATCTCATTTGCTCCAAAGACTCCAGCTAGTCCTCAGAGCAGCTTCATCAGACAGCTGCATTTCTTTGCTATGTCTCTCAAGGAACACTAACAGTTGTGCTCCTCTGGCCATCAACAACTGGAGGAGCTGCTCAGGTCTGTGAAAATTGCACAGAGGGCAATCAAGGTAGTATACCTGCAAGTGAAATATCTCAGAGGCTGTTTCATGGATACAGATTTTGAAGTCTATAGGTACGCTTTGGCATTGTGTTTCTTGTTTAGGACTAGAGAGCAGAGCTCCCCTGCAAGGATTATAGGGCCCTATTTGATGGAAAGTTAACTGCACATAGGACCTGCACCTTTCAAAGTAACTCCTTTCACTCTTCTCTGAATCTAGTGTTCTTCAGAATAACATCCTACTGGGATGCATTCCTACACTCCGAATTTACCTAAAGAAATTGTCTGGTTTAGCAACAGAAAGTGAAATGGAGAATGGGTTGGACAGTCTTGGCAAGTGTCTTTGAGCAAGCTAGGCTGAGCTCCGCAGATAGAGATGGTTGGAAGTGCTATCAACATAACTGAGATGTCAGCATTTCAGGAAACCTCAGATATCCACCAAAGCAGTATCGAGAAGGTTCCCTTTTGCTCACAATGATTTTTCCAGACACCAGAACAGCATGACATGAAAAACACTGCCATTCTGGTCTGAGGAAAGCAGCTATAAGGCAAAGCCTTTATTTGAAAGCCAATACAGCCTCTCTGAGCTATGCCACTACATCTATTTATAATTACTGGTGTGTAAACTCAGCAACAAATATGCATCTGAGGCTAACAAGGGGCTCTGAGCTCCAAAAAGGAAGGAAGTGTGGAAGACAACAGACCACTAATGACAGTTAGATAGGACTGGATATCAATACCTTGAGGTACATGGGAAAAGGTAAAGTGTCCTATCATAGACTGGTATTGAAACCAGTGATACTTGACACAAGAAGATACTTGCCACCACAAAGGAGAGAAAAAAGTACCAAGCTGTAAGTTCAGACTACAGATGATAGCAGCTCTTTTTAGTACTTCATGTTTCATGAAAGATCAGAGCCAGAGACAGCACAGCCCTGTAATCCACATTGGGCACCTTAGGGTGACCTCCTGCAGCAAATGCATTCTAGCATAAAACCAACAAGACACAGCAGTCTTGCGCTGCCTCCTCTGCATTACTCACCTCTAGTAAACACCCATATTCACATGCTTTCTAGTGACTGCTGTCACTGTGCAAAGCTCATTTATCCAATAGCAGCCTCACTTGTGTAACTTAACAAAATCCCTTATTCCTACTAGGTAGTCTACACAACCATACTTCTTACCAGTTCAGAGGCTGCTCTTCTATAGTAGCTTTTCTTCAGAGACTGAAGTTCGCTCTCTACAGAGCAGACCTAAAACTTCCGTTCAAATTTTGCATCAAGCTCAGAACCCATCTTTGGGCTATACAGCATTGTGAGAATGAGTGCCAAGTTTCTAATCAAGATCCAAGTCGTAGAGTTCTTGTGTTCTCCCTGCAATTAGTCATCCCATTAACCAATTATCCTCACTACTGGGAGCTGGAATTCAGTTTTCAGTCACTTTGTCTCACTTCAGGTGCCAAGCACAGTGTATTGGAATTTTCTCTTAGGTTAGAGAGCCATCTAGCAGTAGTCTCAGTGCTTTTTGCAGACCCCTATAGAACATTAATTGTCTTTCATAGAAGCAAACTAACCATGAATTTTGCTACATACATTTTCCTGAATTAGCCTCATAAACATTTTCTAAACCTTCTCAGACCTCTCCCACCACCAATTATCCTTTTTGAAATGTAGGCATCATCGACTGATGAAAGATACTCAGGGACTTAAGGGGTAGCAGCATTACTGTTTTGCAGGTTGTCATTTTGCTGACTTGTTAGTTACACGGTTGTCTTTGACTACCCAAACCAATTGATTTTCCAAGCTTTATATATTTTCCCACCATGTGTTTCCAACATGCTACACAGTGTCTTGATTTTTGACTGTGATTTTTATTAGAATCGTAGTATTCTGGATGGGATTTCAAAGACCCACCTGCCATTTATGGAAGATACTTTATGGAAAACGTTTTATTGTTAGGAGGAACCCAAGCTAAACATAGCAACATCCTGTCTTTGCATGTATACCGCAGGAAAGCACACACCCTTCCCTCAAGGGCTTGTCGATCTGGCTTCTCCACCCCACCAGTCTTGGCATAAACCACAGCACCAAAATGCGGTGGCAGAGGATGACGTGCCTTGGAACTGAGGCTTTCATCCCCTGGCAGAAAGCACGCTTATTTTAGTGGTATGATTACAATAGCAGAAGAGTAAACACTGGAGTAAGAGGAAAAGGGAGAGGAAAAAATAAGTCTAGTTTAAGAATAGAGGTGAACACTGGTGTAGTGAGAACATGGTCAAATATTTGTTTTGCAGCTGTACTTGTCATTCTGGCAAGTGACAGACACCACTCTAACTTTATTCATAGTCCTTTAGTAAACTTATTGACCAGGGTAACCCCAGACTTACTCTAGCCAGAATCCAGCCCTGAGCATTTCAGAACTGTCTCTTAGAGATGAATTTCTGACAATACGCAAGAATAAAAATATGACAAGATTATAAGTGCAGGACATAAATATTTAATTTTCAAAATTAAAAATATGTATGATGATTTTCAGACACTTAGAATTCTGTCAATTACTTCCTTCCTCCCCTCGCCTGCCCAGTGAAGGGGTTACTCCTAATTTATTTGCTTATTTTGTTTTAGCTAAAATTGCTACTGAAAATATATCTGAACCCCAGCCCTTCTGGTTATTTTTCATCCATTCTTGGCTTAATTGAATAATATAAATCCTTCAACTCAAGCTACAAGACCCAGGGATTACTTTTGCACATGCAATTCATCTAATTGCATGGATTTCTTGCAAGTATGACCAACTGAATTTTTTTCTATGCTGAAAGGAAAGAAACAAGTGTACACAATAGGAGTGAGCTCACATTATACAGGCGTTAATGTTTCCATAGTTCAGTGTCTTTTACAGAAGAAAACAAACCCACTTGCACTGGCATTTCTGCGAGACAGCACACATCCCCAAACTGGGCCACTCCGCTCCCCCATCAGCTGCACAATACAGCGCCCTCCTCTCCTTCTCGGCTTTTCTCCCTTTTCCTGGACGGGCGCAATTTCCCCAACTATAGCAACCAGGAGGCCATCTAGTGGTGCCTAGGGAAAACTAGAAAACCAAGAAAACCACTTTTTCTATTAGTGTTTCTGAGATCTACAGGAACACTTTCTGCTATATTCCGAGTGAGCACCCCTACCTCCTTCCAGACAGGGAAGGAAACCTAACACAGGAGGCAGGATAACCCTGCAGAAACAGGTATGGCAAGCAACTGGTCCTCTGTCATGGACAGGCTCTAGCTTGAAATAAGCTGTATAGAAAGGCTGAACTGAGTGTTAGTACACAACAGCCCTTGCTGGGAACACAGCACATGGGTATTACCCCTGGATGATGTTCAGGGACATTCAGGCTTCTAGAGCCACAAATAGTGATCTCAGAGCAAATATATCCCTTATCGAGACAAGAATTTGTGAAAAATGGGGTCCATATACCAAAGCCCCTTTAGCTTTGCCAAAGGGGGCAACTCTATTTTGACAATATGGCCATGTAATGCAGAAGTCAGTATGAGAACAATAAGACTCCTACAGTTTTTTTAAAGCCTTCTCTTCCCTCACATTTGACAGCTATTTGTATTCCCGTTGTTATCCTTCTTTAGGAAAGCGAAAAAAGCAGACACTAACACAAACTAAGAAACAGGCCATGGCTAGGACTTGGCATTTGCAGTCTCCCTTTAGTTATATGCACTCAAATGAGTTATTAGGAAACATAGATGCTGTGAATTTAATAATCTTCAGTTATTCCACGATAACACTTAAAGATTCATTCTTGTCCCATAGTAAATATAGGATTTTTCTGTGTTCAGGAAAAGAGTAATGAGCTACCCTCACAAGCTTTTGGCTAGCAGTGCATGCATAGTATTTACTAGAGTTATATAGCACAGTGCAATTTTTCAGCACTTTTTTTTACCTTTCAGAAACATATAATGATATCTATCCTTTATGTTCACTTCATCTCCACCATCTCCAAAAGGACACCCAACAAGGCAGCTTTCCTGAAAACTCCCTTTAGGTCAAAGCCCCTTATTAGCCATTTGCTCAGTTTTTGACACACCTCTCCAAGCACCAAGTCAGCCCTCCTCCAAGAGCCTCATAGCACCCCTAAATTTGGACATGGATGAGATTAACTCCTTTGTCATAGGCCTGTAAACACTCACTTTTTGCATAAAAACTACTACAGGTCTTAAAAAGCTTTACATCATTCAAGCACTTTGCAGACCAGATTGTTTCTTACCCAGCCTAAACAAGACGGCTAACAAAGTTAGAACTTGGGACACAGGAGGTGGCACTAACCCAAGGACTCATTGGGCTTCTTAAAGGAGTGGAAAACTCTTAGCTTTTAGAAGGAAAGTATTTCAAAGTTGTTTTACCAAAACCTATCTGAAATCAGATCTGCTGGGCTGCAGCTGTCAGCACATCAGCCAAGGGGAGCATGAAGTGGTGGGTAGTCTCCAAAGTAGGAACGGCTTTCTATCTTCATTATTATCCTTCACGATAATAATCTCTTACCCTCTAGCCAAACATCATAGGAGCTATAAATAAAAGACTGTGAGAGAGCTGTGATAGTAGTAGTGGTAACGTTATTAACTGATGCTTTCTCTATAGTCTGGTTATGACATAGATGGAGTATGTCTAAGAATTAATAAAAGGCAAAACCGCAAAGGACCTCAGCACAAAGTGATGGAATAAGGGCTCATCAAGTATTTCTCTTTTATTTCACTTTTGTGGTGTTTTGTGTTTTGCTTTTGTTTTATTTTTTTAAAAGCGCAGAGGTCAGACAGGACTATCCACTAAAATAAAATGTTTAGGAGCATGTAGGTCTTCATATTTCCAAACAATAGTCTGTTCCTCAGATGACGAAACCACTTTGTTTTTTCCTGATACCCTTTTGTTTCACCTTCCATGTACCAAAGCTTATCATACAATAGTTGCTGGCAGGGAAATGAAGGAAAAGGGAAAAAGGCATCTTTAGCTCAACTGCATTAATTTCAACACAAGTTTGCCAGGGCTGCATTTGGCCTAATACCCATATATAGTCATTACAGCAAGCTTTTTATTGTAGCTATTGTCAGATAAACTGCATTATTATCCTTAAGAGGGAGGGCAAGTAGTGAAGAGAAGAAATGTTTTGTGAGAATCTATTTGGATGTAATGAAAAGCAATAGGGAGCTGGCAAACTAGTTTGTTGGCTAGAGAAAGGTGGTGGGTCCTGGGAATGGCAGGTTTGTGGTATTCAGCTTGGTAAGAAGCATTGATTAGACAAAGCCTCTTGGCTGCCTTTGTGGCTGGGGGGTCCTGCAGTGTGGCAAAGCAGTGATGAGAAGCCACAGCATCTGCAAAGAGATTACTGACTGGGCTTGTTCCTGCCTCCTGTGACAGCAGGAGAAAGGCAGAAAACTCACCCATGTCACACCACTGTTAGGTGTCCTGTGGCTCACAGACTTGGCTGGAGGTCTCCACTCACATTGGAAATCTGGAGCAAACTTGTGCTGTCAGCAGAATACTACTGCTGTAAAACTAGAGAGGAGTACTGACCCTGAAAATAGATGGTACAGTGGACTTAAGTCTGAGTACCCCAGGACAAAACCATGACATGTGGAAAGGTTACTCTGTGGCCAGTACTGAGGGATGGGTAACCCAAAATTACTTTGAATATCTATATTAAGATAACCTTGACCAGAAAAATGGGCCCTCCAGCAAAACAGGGATCAAAGTAAGGAGGGATTATTAAATCCTCCTGGATAACAAGGTAGCTAATGTGAAATTTTAGCCTGTCAAAAGTCTGCATTTGTAGTGAAACTGGGCAACAAAACACTTTTCTGAATGTGCCGGACAGTGATACCTGTGATTTGAAACTCTAATGCAGCCTTAAGCTCTGTAATCAGGGAAAAAAAAAAAAAAAAACACCCCAAAACAAACCGAAACTTGAACAGTACATCCTCATAGATGGAAACAGAGCACCCAAGCAAACAGATCTTTTTGATCAGGAATTGCCTGTGCCTCAGTTCTCCATGGATGAGCCACCCTTTAATCTCGAGGACTTGGTGGGTACCAGTTAGTGTTGGCTAAAGTCTCAGGTGCTTTGGTCAGAAGATGCTATGTCATCACAGCCAATTTTGCTTCAACAAAACACTGTCCACAGGTATTATTTAGGGTCAGTCAGGAGTGATCTGTTTGTGCTCAGTTATATAATGGGCAAAGCATCTATTGGCATCTCTTCTAGTTGTTTCTAAAGGATAAGGTGATCTAAACCAGGAAAGGATACTGGGAGCCCTGTAGAGAGGGGGCAATTGGCTACTGTCTGGAAGCTGAATATGGTTTTGGGGGACTCTTGTTACCATAAGCCAAAAATCCATCAAGCTGTTATCCCTCCAGGATAAAGTGGACCTTATCCTAAATTTTATAATGAAAAATACAACCCAGTGCTTTAAAAGTTGCAGTTATTTCCCTCTCTTTCTTCCCTAACTTTTTTCCTGCCATCCAGAACACTCTGTAGAACAGTCCTGGTAGTTTCCACTGTATGTGCCTTTATAGCTGTGGATATTTTACATAAAGGCTGTTTTAGACAGAAAAAACCCATATTGCTCCCTAATTATTATTGCTCAATACTGGAAATAATAAAATTTTCACACTATTTGTTTAGTTGTGATGTTTTCATATCATCCAAGGACAACAATGTCCAGCCTCTTGCCTTGTCTTGAGCCTGAATAAGGGTTAAGAGTTTTCTTGTAGGCATTTGCTTCACTTTGTCTCCCAACACAGGGCTGAGATGGTTTCGCATATGTCGCTGAGTGTTCTTGTCACTTTTTCCTTATCAGTGCTATACCCTTTTACGGCACTGGTATTTTGTGTAGTTAGCTGTGAGCACAGCTGCTCTGGACTTTACTCTTCACATAAAAAAGAAAGCAGCTCCTTTACTGTTTATACTGTCTCTCCAAGGACAGTTTTCATCCTGAAGTGATATTTATTTAAGGCATATAAAATAATTGGAATTTCCTCACCTGTAACTATGAACGTAGCTTTTTCTTTTCAGTGTCCTCTGCAGATACAGCGCTAGGAGCACTCTCCCAGGTTAATCAGGTTTTTGTCAAGAAACTTGCAAAAATTAATGAACTATCAGACCAATGCTATAGCTTACAGTTTGGTGTGCTTCAAGTCAGACTGGCCCCCTTGCCATAGCCTGTAAGGAGCACTGCAGTGAAGTCCATTTTGGTCAGCAAGTGCAGGATCACAGTGCAGTCAGAGCAGGAGGAGAATGGAGGTCCTTGGTGGTGCCAGTGTGAGAGCTGAGCCCACCAACTCTCTCCAGCCTCAAGCCAGGAGGGACCACACTATGGGGTGGGACCCTATGGCTCTGTCCTTGGCTTCTTGACAAGCATTAATATGGGGTCACTCCTTGACACTAACAGGGATCGTGTGTCTGGACCATGGTTATCCTGAGAGCTCTCTTTCAGTACAAAACTGTAACCAAAAGCAAGACTGTTTCAGTAACTGTGGGTGCCAACAATAAGATATAGGTTTACAGAGGTATATCTTTAAATGTATACTGCCAATAAAAGCTGCAAATATTTCTTTAGGATGGATAAATTTGAGTTCCAGGATGGTCTCTCCTACTGTTTTTCTGCAGAACCACTGAAATAGTTGGGCTGATTCTGTTTGGAATATATTCAGAGGCAGATACCCACCATGGAAAACAGCAGCTAAAACAATCTGTTGCCTTTGAAAGCAGTAGAAGACATGCAGATAAATATGTCAAGAAACCTGAACTATATTTGTTACTTCCTGCACAGCCTATAATTAGATACTGTGGTAGCACCTTAAACATACTTAAGGTACAAGCCAGGATACTTTTTGCTTGTTGTTTCGTCTCTGAATTCCCATCTGTACTCTTTGCTTTGTTGCTTGCCAGCTTTCTGATAAAGCAAAGATCCGTGGCTGATATTTACTAGGAACCATTGTGAAAAATATTTGCTACAAAATAAAATGCTCTTCATTTCTTTTCTCCAAATAAATGCTGAGAACAGTAAGGTTTAATTTCCTGCCTCTCCACTTTCCTGACTTGTCTTGTTAACCTCAATTTATTTTTTCACCTCCTTCTGCAAGAGAGCTTTACAAACCACGATGTCATTTCAACACTTATTTTTCATTCTGATGCCTGGTTTGGGAAAACATCAAGATAGATATTCTACATTTTTGAGAGAGAAAAAAAAAAAAAAAATCTTTCTTTTAGGTGCCTAAGCACTCTCTGAGAAGCTTCACTTTAAGCAGTCAGTTTTGGATACGATGGCCCTAGAAAAGTGCTCGTTAAACTCTTATGTCTGAGTGATGACTGTGGCTTTTTCTGAAGTCAAGAAATGAATCCTGTATTGCAGAGCATGTTTTCAGTCCCTCTCTTTAAGCCCTCAGTAAGGAAGACCCAGAAGGTGTGTGTTGGCAAAAGTGGCTCCTGTATACACCTCATATTGGCACTACACCTACAAATGATGGCAAAGGGAGAGTTTGGCTGAAACATGCTTGTACCTGCCTATTCCCAGCTGGGTTGCTGGTATGAAAATGCCTTGGGAAGTCAATACAAGAAGTGACATACTACCAAGCTAGAGAGGTTTGAAATGGCATCAGGACTTACAGATCACCACTTGGGAAAGCAGGAGAGCTGTAGCCAGGTTGACTTAGGCACATTTCAGTCTTTGATCTATGCCCATGACAGCTTGGCCAAGTCCACTCCAAGGAGCTGTTGAATGCAGTCTGAGGCACAGGGTCACAGTGCCATTCCCAAATGAAAACTTTTGTCCAGCTCCAGCATTAACTTGGGCTTTGTTACCACGACCAAGAGCACTTGAATGGCAGTACAAGCATGTGCCTTCTGCTATGACTGGTGATAGGACACTTTGTGTGTAGCAAAGCACTGGGTCTATACTATCAAACAAACCAGGAGTGGATTTAATCTGTCATTCAAGACTGATCAAAGATGGGTTTGTCAGCTCCAGGTATACTTAACAGATAACAGTCAAGAGGCAAAGTCTTGAGCTATTTTTTACTTGTTACCCTCCGTAGCAAAAATTGTGTTGTTCCTCCAGAAGACTGAAATTTCTAGAGACACTAAACTAAAACAAACTGTTAACTACCAAAATCTCCCTATCGTACACATACATATAACACATTACTGAATGTGACCATGTATGTAACTTGAATTTCTTTAAGTATTCTTCAAACGTAAAATAAGTGTGGTATTTAATAAAGGTGCTCCTGAACTATCACATAATAAAAAATATATAGCAATAAATACTAATTTGAAAGAAAAAAAGAGCTTATTTTAATATCTACTACAGGTTTTAATTGAATGGGGAAAGACAGAGTTAGAATAGCGTAAAACATTGGCCTGTCATTTCCTGCAGCCATCTTTTAATCCTAGTATCACTGTTCCCACAGCCATGATCCTCCAACTCAAAGCATCTGGCAGCCCAAGGTCTAACAGTACTATTAAACACTGAGGCAATAAAAAAAGAAAAGCAAGCACTGAATGCCTCTGCTTTTACTTCACTGTTGGTCAGGTGGATCCCTTCTCTCCCTAGCCATTTTTAATCCTCATAGAAAGTCCTCAAGGTAAGTGAAATAGGCTGGTGGTAGCTGAGTACTCCCACCACAGAACAGAAGTGAGAACATTTCTCTTCTTCCAAGTATGGCTACAAGGGGAGAGGCATACTGTGAAGCCTTTGAACACCGGAGCAATGGCAGGGTGCTGGCCATGTGCCTAATGCAATAGGTGCTAACTATTCTATGAATCTATGATCTGCTGTGATGAAGCAGTTGTGGTGCTGCCCACAGGAGCCTCTGAGTACAACCAAAATAAATTCTGATGATGCCTCGTGGCACGCTATATCATTGACATGGCTTTAGTTGGAACAACATTGCCAGACTCTGGGAGTGGTTATTTTGATGAAATACATTAATTCATACATCACTTTCCTGTTGGAGTTTAAATGACATAAGGCAACAGAACATGGAAGAAATCTGTGCTGCAGAGTGACTCAAAGATATATGGGGCTACCTACAAGCTCAGGTGAAAAATGGGAGGATAATGGCACCTATTTTGCAAGGTATTTGACTTGCTGGCCTATAACTCTGAAATCTTGGCAAACATATTCCAGAATGAGCTTGAAATATGACAAATTTACTGCATACTAAGCATTCTTCCCCAGATGAAAGCAGGGGGGGTTTCTACGCCTCCTTTTCCTCCCTCCTGCCATTCATCACCAAGTGGAGAAAAGTCAGAAGCTCCAAAGCACGCAGGAAGAAATATGATCTTGACACCAGGTTTTACACCTCAATCTACCCTTATTTCTGCACAAGCTGCTTTACACTATCAGCCTGTCATTCAGTCTAATTCACATGACAGAGGAGGCAAAGAGGAGAGAAGAGAGTGGGTGTCAAGAAAGGTCTGCTTCAGAAGAGATGTCAGGAAGGACTGATTTTCACAAACTGTTTTCTAACTGTGAAGGAAGGCCACTGCTGTTTGGGGGCTGAAGTGACACTCTTATTATTAATCAAAACCATAGGAGAGGCAGCCCATCTCCTTTTCCTGCTGCTACTACTACTGGCTCCTCACAGAGTCTTCAAACACTGTCTTGTATTCCAGGAATGGTACCCAACCAAACTGTATGAATCTTGAGAGAAGAAAGATCTGTTCTGGGAGGCAGCTCAGGAAGGTGACCTGGAAAAGCTCTGTGAAGGGATTTAGAGACAGAAACACTATAGAGACCTTTTAAGAAATGGGAACTAGTAAAAGTAAAATGTGAGGTCATAGGGATGGGGACAAAGTGAAAAAGTAAGTACAGGAAGAGTGAAGCTTTGTGTGCTCTGAGTTCATGAAATATTTTGCCTATACACAGCCAAGAGACTATAAGGTTTTAGCCTGAACTTGTTTTCAATGCTTATTATTTCTTCCTTTGAAAGAAAAGACCTTTATAACTTGGCAGAAGAAATAAAGCAGCCTACCAGAAAACAAGTGAGGCATGAACTGCTGTAAGAATCTGTTTACCAGGCAGGATGAAAAGATGAGTAATTATCTTACCAACAGATAGAGATTACTTTATCAAAAGGCAACATGATGCACAGAAGACCTTTGCTGATGGACACATAAGAAACTACTTAAAGGAGGTCAAATTTAAACTCAGCTAACAAGAATTTAATGATGCTCTGTCATTAGTAACTCAGATAGCCATTACAGAAGACCTCACCTGCATTTTCTGAAGTTTTCCAGTCCATTTTATTATTCATCAAGTATTCATGTGGCCCTTTGCAGCGAACCCCAGGCTGGCTGGGTATGCTACTGTTAATGAGCACCCTGTTCAGACTTACGCATTCACAAATGTAATTTTGTGATCTGTAAAAGAGTTTTTTTTAGCTGAAAAAGAAGTGTGGATGAAGGTCAAAACTGAGGCCAGGATGTAGAAGAGACTTCTGATCCACTGACATCCTGTGTGATCCTCAGTAAAGCATGATCTCTGCATGTGCTCATTCCAAAAGCTGAAATGACGGTAATAGTTACTTACTTCAAAAGGCTGCTGTCATGACTAATCACAAAAATGTTTATAGAACACTATCAAATTCTTGGGCAGACTACATCAGAGAAATGCAAAGAATTGTTTATAATTGCAGGGGAAAAAAAAAAACCTGTTAAAAACATCAAGGTTCCAAACTGAAGCATTTGAAAGCCAGGAAATGCCAAATTGAAGGTCATCAGTGAATTCTTAGTTTGGCTTCTCCATCTGCATGTGTTACAAGTTATGGCAATTCTGACATGTATATTTCATACATAAATGGCAGCTCCAGAGCAAATGTTCTCTCTTTGTCAGTGTATACATAGAAGGAGCCATGTACACAGAAAGGCAACAGACTCCCTTGTGGGGATGTGAGTGGAGTTGGCCAAAAGCCTAAATAGCTGTCTACCTGTAGGTCTTCTACTGACAAAGAATTAAATATTTAGAGGTGTGTGATAAAATATGATGCTGGAAGAATCCGTTCAGGTGCATGTTACACCAATGGAAAGCAACACTTCATATAGTAGTGTTACCGACAGTGATTGATTAGCACTTGGCCATTTGATTTTTCCTACATTTTATTTCTAATTAAACTCATTCTGCTGTTGCTTTTCCTTCTATTTGATCAGGTTTTGTCATGCCTGTGACATGAGTGCTGCTTTTAAGTTTCTACGTCTCTTTTCTTGCTCTTCTGATTGTCCTTCCTCCTTTTCCTCTTTGCTTTTTCCTCACACAGTTCCATTTCTTATTCAGAACCCAGCCTTTATCCTCTCTTTTCCTCACTTATATTTAATCTGCTGTGTTATCTCTGCAAGAGCCCCTTTTATGCCTTTCCACTTCCCCAGCCTAACACATTCAGACAAAAAACAATTTCTCTGGCAAGAATTGTGGCAACAGATTAGCATGACTTCGAGTACAAACTCCACTGTGGAGCTGAGAAGTGATCCAAAATAAGAGAGAAAAAACAAGAGGAAGCAGAGATTAGGAGGGTTTGCAGATACTACAGAGCTCAATGAAGCATCTCCCTGCAATTCTGGCAGTTGTGCAGCCTGTATGGCTGGGTGGCAGCCTGTGCAGATGGATGGCAGCATGTGCAAAAGGAGGTTGCCCAAAGCTTTGCCTTTTCTTCCTCCTCAATATGATTTCTATATGGAATCACCCAGAAGAAACTTAGGCTCTTAGAGAAGAAATACAATTCAAAGTCAAAAGTGTAGTGAGCAAACATTATGAGAAATACTGCAGGGGAAATGAAATTTTAGAGAGAAATGGGTTAATAATAAACCTCTCACACGTGGGCAAATTTTTCATGTCAGTTAAACTGGGAATAGGTCTATTTGGTTTCATTGGAGTTACAACACTGTATATGACATGAGAATTTTCCTGTGGTATTTTAAATATTATGCCCCTTTCCCTCTCTGCTTTCCCTACAGCATGAAAGTGTCTGTCTAAAGGACAGGAGTCACATTTGCATGACCCAAATAACAGAATTCAAAGTGTGCTAATGATCCAAGCTGTTGCATTTGGCATTTTGAAAGGGCAATGCTAGGAACTGAGATTATGGCCACAAAGACAGATATAAGCAAATTAATTTCTCACAAATATTCCCATACAGCCCACTAACTTGAATTACAATGTTTCTAGAGGTGACATTTAGTTAACTACAGCATTTGGAGCAGAAGTACATAGCTTCCTAAGACAAGTTTTTCTTTGGCATCCTGAAATGATGTGGGTTCCAAGGACAAGGCAATTGAGCCCACCGTGATAAATGAAGTGGAAACCTCAGTTAAAAACATGAGTTTTTCTCACATAGGATTAAACATTCCTTTTTTTTTTTTTTTATCTCACTGAAATATATTGGCTTTCTTGCAGCCTGAGAAATCAGACTGTGTTTGAAATGAAACACCGATTACATTGGGCCACCCACGGAATTATCCAGGAATGACAATGCAATTTAGATTCACAGCCTGCCTTACTTCAGCTTACTCAAGGCATGCAAGTCACTAGAGGGCATCACAAAGCATATTTACACTCCCAGGTTTATATGCCCTCCAGCCAAGCCCACTGAAGAACTCTTTTATTCCAAGCATGAATAAAATTTCTATCAATTGTACCTGATAACTTTGTGTTATAATACAATTTTCTTTGGGCTGGCTGTACAGCCAGGAATTAGTTCATTTGCTTGTTGAAAATCCTGACTGACTCAGATCCCCCTGGAGCATCACACTAATAACCTGTGTAAAACATGCTGCAGTCACTGCAGGTACTTTAAACCTGCAGCTTTATGGTGTCTGCGTATAATCCAATCAATGTAGATGTAAATGATATAAAGAGCTCTGACCCGAAGACGTGTACTGTCCCTGTGCCAAGAAGCATGTAAGAGAGCCTGATAGGTAGAGGCACTGAGCCTAATTCCCTCTTTTTCAGGAAGGAAACCAAGACAAGGCCTAGCAAAGACTTCCCTGGAACTTGCCCAGCCATATACAGGGATCTCACAACTTAACACAAGTCAATACCTCCTGAACTGTGTTCCTCCCCAAGTGCTCCTTTATTCTCACAATATAGGCTCCATGATAGTCGCTCTCAAAGGACCTGACTGACAAAACTTGATCTTCTCTCTTTGTTTCCACCACAAGCAGCAGCAACACAAATTCCCCTGGGTACATTGTCCCAGAAATTTCCTCCTCATCCTGGCACAGAATTCTCCAAAGGTGACAGATACAGGACTATACCCTAGCAGGTACAACTCTCAGAAATGGCTTAATGTCTGAAGAGCTTTTAGCCTCTGTCCTGATACAACGGCAGTGGATGAAGTATAATGCTCTGTGTACTGTGGGGCATAAGCTTACAAGTTCTGAAGTTCATTTGGCCATTTCCATGATCAAGAGTGGGCTTCCCAAATTACCAGTCAATGCCAAATGCAATAGCTTGATCATTAGCACACTTTGAATTCTGTTATTTGGGTCATGCAAATGTGACTTCTGTCCTTTAGACAGACACTTTCATGCTGCAGGGAGAGCAGCATACTCCCAGGGGAACAGCTGTTCAATCCTTGGGTCTTTTGCTAAGAATGTCTCTTGGATAACCTTATCCCCAACCATAACGTCAGTCTGACATATTGCTTACCCTCCTTCAAGTGTTTCCAATGCATCCTCAGAGATTTCTCTCTACCTCAGACTTTAATCTTGTTCGGATTATTAAACCTGTTGTAACTGCTCTGAGGTACTCAGGAAGGTGACTGATGTTTTCAGGAGTCATAGTGGCAGAACAGTGGCTATAATTAATGATTTCTTCATTTTCCTCCTTCCCCCTGTCACTCTGACCTGCAGAGTGCAGGCAGCAATGCGCATCATAAGCAGGCGGCCCTTCAGATGAAACTGTTGTCTTTGCTGAAAGCAAAACTGAAAACCAAACCAAAATGCAGCAGAAAACATGCAGATAAAGTTTCAAATAGGAACAAAAAATCATTAATATAATGATTTTCCCAAATGAGTTATTTTCTGCTCCCCAAGGAACAGCTGTTTTCAGACTAGATTAGCATCACTCTGCTGTTGACCCTTCAGAGTAAAGTTTCAGGGTAGGAGCTTCTCAAGTTCTACATGATTTACCATCTGTATTTTTGTTGCTGTTGCCAATCATCTTGAGTGCAAAACAACACTAAGCAAATCACTGATTCCTGTTTATTAGTCATGAGAGCAATCTTCCACCTGATTCTCCATGCATCCACACTGAAGGATGCTTAGATGAAAGCAGTGTACCTCAGTTTGGGGAATTTGAGACTAAGGTCCGTGGTCCTTGTTGCTGTCATGTCTCCAACCACCTTCAGCTTATGTCCAGCAAAGGATAATGTCCCAAGTACTCAGGGAAAGAGATAAACTGATCCTATCTCTCTTTCTCAGCTGGCAGGAACAGGATCCAAGCCACTGAGAAGCAATATTATTGTATGGAATAAAGGCCCAGCATAGGCTCTATTCCATGATACTAATCTGGAAATTTGCTCTACCACAGAAGCATCACTGTCAATCACAACAAGAATTTATTCCATAGCAAACAATTTATCAGATTGTAAAGCAATTGCAAGAGTGTCTCAATTTTCTGTATAGTTAAGCACAAACATTGAAAGGATGCAGTGGATTATCTGAGGCTACTGCAGTGCCAGATCTGGAAGCCAGGTGGTTTCATGCCCACAGTAGTGGCTTCTGCCTCCCTTTGCAAGATTTTCCTTACAACTGGAAGATGCAGGGGGCACTCCTCCCAGCTCATTTAAGACGCCTGACCTGTGCCTCACATCAGTACTTCATGACAATCCTCTCAGTGAGAGGTATTCAACAGTGACTTTGTACCTGCATCTGTCCAATTCCATTTTCTTGGACTCTGCTGATGCATCTTACCTGCCTATGAGCTCCATCTGAATTAGATAAGGTACTCAGGCCCAGACAACAAGACCTTCACTTACAGTGGTTCTTTTGCTGTTGAGCGTCCTCCACAATCTTTTGCCAGTAGTGTCCTGAGACCTTTTCCCAGCTTCTTTTCATCCCCTGCTCTTCCCCTAGGTTTTTGCTTCTCAGCCTAATTTTGCAGGCTGCCATCACCAGAGGTGTTTGTTTATTTTGGTGCTAACTGCTATGTCTGTTGCACCAGCACCACTGGGAGATGAGTGCTGTTAAATATCAATAATGTCCATTTCTTGCCCTTGATGAGTGATGCCTACCCTGTTTTCATAGCTACTCTTGCCTTCTCCCAGTGTTTAGTTGCTCTGCCTGCAAAAGGTGTTTACAGTGTTTCACTGGGGAGACTCTGGGAGTAAAATCAAAGAAGGAACTGAGCCAGCAGTGTCATCTAGCTCTGAAGTGTGAACATGGCAGGAAATAATTTCCAACCAACCTTTCACCTCACGCTCTTTCTTAACTTCCTTATCTCCAGCAATAAAAGCTCATGCAACCCGCCAGACAGCAGCATAAGCCCATCTGGTGGAGGAATACAGTGCTGGGGAGGGCAAAAGAAAAACAGTCTCTGAGGGACTAGCTTGGCTATTGTTGCTCTGTGAGATTGGAACAATTCATTAAAAAGCCAGTGTTTTCCATTCTGCGCTCCTGAAATCTGGCTTCCCTTCATTTCTGTATCTTGGTCAAGTGATGCTTATTCTCCCGGGAAGATAACAGCTCTCCAAAGGGAAGACTGCAAAGTGCAATGTGTGCAATCCAATATAGGGGACAACTAAAGACTTACAGTTGTTTGGGCTGTGAGCTTTGTTCTCTTTTAATGCAATGCCACTAAAAGCAATGGGCCTGTGTCCATCAGGGAATAATGCCCCAGAAACTTATACAAGAGCAGAAAGAAAGTCATTAACCAGTACACCGAAAGTCAATAAAACTGAAAGAAAGCTCTTTCAGCTTCCTGGCTGCCTCCAAAGGGAACCTGCCCTGTTTATTCAGCATTTTACACTGCAATTGCTAGCTGACTTGTTAAAAACACAAGCTAGCATTTCCAGGGAGTTGCTAACACAGTGGGTAATGATGTCCCTTATAGAGAGAGGCAGCAGCTTTTTTACTGAGAGAGAAGAACACAGGACCAAAACCACAGCCACAGGAGAAAAACAAGCTGAATAAAGTGTTAAGTACACTTTGAAGTTGGACTCTACCCCGTTGCCACCAGAAGAGCAGGGAAGCAGCACCACCCGTTGGGCTCCGTATCATACTGAGGGAAGGAAAGACCACGATGAGCACGGCAAGAAACGCGTTGAAGGCCCAGAAAACGCAGCACACCCGAGCACGCAGCATCACCCACCGAAGCAGCAGCCAGCAGAGGGCAATGACAGCCCATGCACACATCGATTCACTCCCAAAAGCAAGGGGGGTGTCCCTGTTTACCAGCCTTCGTCCCCACACTGCCTGCAATCTGTGAATTAATTAGGGTATTTCTTGTTGCAGATTTGGGGCAGCCTAGTCCTGCTTGTGTTCTTTCTTTCACTGATACAGCTCCCAACAGCTCTACGTGCCACAGTGTGGGGAAACAGGGACCTGTAATCTACAGATCTGACCCATTCCATACAGACAATTTTTATTTCATCAGGCTTGCAGCCCATATAATTGGCTTTCCTGAATCATTTGCTATGCACAGTGGTTTGAGTTACTATCTACCATCTTTCAGCTAGAAGATGGGGAGATGATAAGCAGGTTTGGGCTGCATGGTTTTTCTGTGCCTTTAGAGTACGCCTGGTTAAGCCTTTGGCACAGGCCTGTGGAGCTTGACATCACTCAGAAGATGCTAAGCAGAACTGCAGACTCAAATAACAGGGTACAGAACAGAGGTGGGTGCTAACTTACCCACTTAAGAGCTACAGTCCTGGGTTATTCTCTCAGGCTATTGCCTTCCCCATCAGTTGTTTCCAAAATTAAAGCATTCAAGTTTTGAGCTGTTGTAAGAGTTTTCATGCATTAAATAATAAAATACTACCTGCCTATGATCATGAACTTCAGGTCATGGCAATACAGACTAGTTTATGTAGTGGCAGGAGCAAAGTACAGCTAAAGGCAGGAGAGCTGGTGAGCAGAAAAAGCCTGAGAGTGCCTGGGCTTGCTGGGCTCCCAGAAAGGGTTTGGTCTGAGGTGCTAATAGGAAAGCAATTTAGGCAGATACTTGGGTAAAGCAGGGCTGTGATGGGTAGGCGGTTACAGGAATTTCTCTATAGGCTGGATGAGTTTGCATGGAGGGTATGAAGATAGGATGAGAGAGTTGGGGCTGTTCAGCCTGGAGAAGAGAAGGCTGCGTGGAGACCTCACAGCAGCCT
>JASSUY010018912.1:27908-57311 GCA_032466535.1 Forpus xanthops | reverse complement strand
GCCAGAGGAATTGAGAAAAATGCATTGGCAATATCAATTGTGGCATACCACTTGGCTGCCTTTGACTCTAGTTCATATTGAAGTTCAAGCATGTCTGGTAAGGCAGCACTCAAGGATGGTGTAACTTCATTCAGGCCACGATAGTCTACTGTTAGTCTTCACTCTCCATTAGACTTCCGCACTGGCCATATGGGGCTATTAGAGGGTGAATGGGCCCTACTGATCACTCCTCGACTCTCCAATCTGCAGATCAGCTTATGGATGGGAATCAGGGAGTCTTCGTTGGTGCGATATTGCCGTCAGTGCACTGTCATGGTTGCAATTGGCACTTGTTGCTCTTCGACATTCAGCAGCCCCACAACAGAAGGATCTTCTGAGAGTCCAGACAAGGTGGACAGCTGCTCAATTTCCTCTGTCTCCAAAGCAGCAATACCAAGAGCCCATCAATACCCTTTCTTTGCCAATCTAAGTCCATCTGAGTCACTTCAATCTTAGCAGCTTTTTCCACTTGTTGGTTGTTCTGATGTTCCTCAGTGGCTCCATTCTTGTGTACATGAGATTCTACGTGGAGTACCTTCACCACCAGGTTTTGGACCCGGGCAGCAATAGTGTCTCCCCCACTGGTAGCTGTGCTCTCTAAACAACCTCTACAAGGGCCACAAGGGAAAAGAAATATTGCACTAGTTAAATAAGAGTCTGAGGTCTGATTTGTTACAGAACATAAAGCAAGATTCAGAAGTGTGATGTGCTTGCTTGGACATCTCTGTGGCAGGAAACTGTAGGATGTATTTAAATTGTGAAAAACATTTCACACATACTCTACCCTTGTTTCTTTTTTTTGTTTAGATAATAGACTTCTGACTTTCACAAACAATAGAGTATGCTATTTCTTTACAATTACTTGAACAAGAAATGACAAAAAAGAGAAAAGCTCATCCTTCTTATTTTTCTTTAAACAGGATAGCGAGGTAGGATGCCATCAAGGCTACATATGACATGACCAGATCAAAGCTTCAGATAGTAACATGAGACTGATATTTCTACTTGAGCTACTTACAAGAATGGAATCTAAATCATATGTTTTCATTAGAATTAAACTGTTTTATTTTGGATATTTGCTTAATGAGGATAATATTTAACACTGCAATATAGGCTACAATAGCCCTTTCTGAATAGCAAAACCCTAGTAAATGTTGACTTAAAATAGTATATTGCCTGAGCATTGGTGATGAGACATCTGTTTTCTACAAACAGAATATGGCACCAACTAGTAATACATTTAGCTGCAATTAAAAACAAAATAAAATAAAACAAACAAGACAAAAAAAAAAGACACAAAAAAAAAAAAAACCTGAACAGATCAAAAAACAAAAAAGCAAATAAAAAACCTAACCCAAAAATATGAGTCTCTTGTAGGTCTTTGGGAGCAAATTTTTAAAAGTAGGGGAGAAAAGGTGCTAATAACAGCTAGGATACACTCATAGAACTCATACTGCTGTTTCTAGAAACATTTAGCACACTTAAATTCAAAGCAATTTCAGCAGAAAAAGGATGTGTGAAGACACAATAAAAATAAAATATCTATTTATAGCAATATCTATTTATTAACAACCATCTAAGCTACAATTTAACACATTTTAGCAAATATGAAATTTAAAAGGCCAAAACCATCAGCATCAAATGCTGAAAGCTTGAATGACTGAATCAGAGGGTGAGAATTTTTTTCTTGATGTATGGTACATCTCTCTGAGGATGTTTAGAAAGCAAGGGGGTCTAGTCTGACCCTTGTGACTCTTACTCCGTTGTATCTCTGGTTTCTTTGCAGATCGTTTCTGTCCAGTTCTGTATAAATCACTTTAACCCAATTCTCTATAAATCATTACCTATTCTGACAAAATCTCGTTTTGTATGCAGTAGAGTGAAAATTGCCATTGAATTCTGTTGAATCACTTTTATAAATTTCTATTCAAATCACTTTTGCTAATAACTCTGATGGTATTAATTTTAGCAATCTTAACCACTCAGTTTTGTGACATCACATCTCAGGTTCTATGAATGATTGAATTTTATATGCGTTTAAAATAATAACTAACACAAATAATTGTCACTACAAATTTAAGCAATACTTAAATCCCACTTGCAGTTTGTTTCAACCACTATGAGAGTGTTGTGGTTTCAGGCGTAAATCAATCTGCCTGCTCACTCACTCCTCCCAACCTTCTTTCCCCCGTGAAGTGTGTGTGTGGGGGGGGGGGGGAATGGGAAGAGGAACTGAAAGAATGCAACTCCTACGGGTTGAGATAAGGACCGTTCAGTAACTAAGGTATAATACAAATCACCGCTGCCACCACAATAACAACAATAACCAGAGAAAAACAAGGGAAGAGGACAGAGTTGCTCACCACTCAACGACAACGATCGAGCTGTGAACCCCTTCCTTCCAGATTCCTGCCCCCAGAAGTAGAACTGGGCATGATGTACTGTGGTATGGAAGACCTCCTTGGTCAGCCTGGGTCAGGTGTCCTGTCTCCCCTTCTGCCCAGCTTCTTCCAGGCTTCCCTCCTCCCTGGCAGAGCATGGAACTCAGAAAGTCCTTGGTCAAACCAAAACATTCGAAGCCATAACTATAAACACTGGTGCTATCAGCACTGTTCCCAAGCCAAAAATCCAAAACACAGTGCTACACCAGCTACTGTTTAAAGGGGAAAAATGACTGCTGCTGCTGAACCCATGACAGCAACCAGTGATCAAAATAATTTGAGTAAATTCCACAGTAGTACTAGATTGCTACCGATGTGCTGAAAATTCAGGCAATTGATCCTCATCAATGCTACTGCGAACATGCAAAAAGAGATCTGATTCATCCCATCTAGCAGTAGGCATCTAATGCAGCCATCTGAGTTGGAAGCCAGACCACACTAGCCTCCCTGTGTAACAAGTACTCCCTGCAGATAATTCATCTCAGCATCTTACTTACCATTTCTGTATAAGCCCATCAGAGGTGAAGGCTGCCCCTGCAAGCACCACTCAAACCCTCATGCTCACTGCTGATCAGCAAGAAGCTAGATGCCCTGTCACTTTTGAGTCCAATCTCAGTCCCTCATTTCTACTGCCCAGAGTTAAAACGCAATTTGAAAGGTAAATACAGATTTATCTGGCAACATGAGTTGCCAGAGACTATAATTACTAAAATCAACCCAACAATGAAGCCTGAGCTTATTTTTAAACTGCATGATTGACACAGATTAGCCCAGTACAATATATGAGAATATTATACTCTGGTTCAGAGTATAATATTCCCATATAGATTCAGCAGAAGCTGGGGGCTTTAACTAGTCCTGACTCTCAATGTTACCCTGACTTTAACATTAAATGTTAAATATGAAGTCTTATAGTCCTACCAAATGTGGAAATAGGAATAAGCTCTGGCTCTTAACTATCAAAATTCCCAATTCATTTCAGCACATGTACCTACTACATAAGTAGAACAGGAAAGCTGCCTTAACGGCAAGGGGTGGCTTTAACTAAGACTCTGTATCCAACCTTTAGCCTCTGCCTACAGCTATATCAGATTCAAACTGAAGGGTGATTAGAGGAGCCACAGCTCACAGATCAGCGGCATCTAAGTACATAATAGAAACAATACACATATGGTATATAGACTGACATAAACCAAACTGTATTTCTCACAGTTGTTATTAAGAACATGGTTGTGTTCCTTTTTAAATAGCATACAGTGTTTAAAAATAATATGCTCCCTTCCTAAAGTATTAGGAGTAACTTAATTTTCCAGGATTGATTCTATGGACAAGACCTAACTATTCTATGATTCTATGATTAAGAGAAAAATGTCTTAATCCTACTTCTCTATTAAATCACATCCTGCAAATTACTGCCTTATTCAGAAAGCCAAACTCATCCTGCTAATTACAAATTCTTCTCCCCTAATTAGGTAATGGAAATAATAACAAATGACGTAAGTAACTAAGCACAGCTTGTATTGTGGATACCAAGTATTCCATACTGCAAACATGCTCATGGAATATGAACAAGGAAAGTGCAGTCTGTCCTCGCGAACTCCACAAGAGGAAGAGTTTATGTTCACTGAGTAAAATGCAGCCAATAGAAAAATATTTGGGACTAACAGAAAACAGACCTCATAGCAGCCTTCCAGTATCTGAAGGGGGCCTATAGGCATGGTGGGGAGGGATTCTTAATGAGGGTCTGTAGTGACAGGACAAGGGGTAATGGGTTCAAACTTAAATAGCAGAAGTTTAGATTGGATCTGAGGAAGAAATTCTTTCCTGTAAGGGTGGTGAGGCACTGGAATGGTTGCCCAGGGAAGTTGTGAACGCTCCATCACTGGAGGTGTTCAAGGTTTAGTGTGAGGTGCCCCTGCCCATGGCAGAGTGGTTGGAAATAGATGATCTTAAGGTCTTTTCCAACCCTAACTATTCTATGATTCTATATTTAATACGTCACCATTCAGAAGCTTTCAGCTCCAGTGCATTACTTTACATTCAACGTGCTGTACAAACTGGTTTCTGCCTCTGTAGCATGCTACTAAAAGATTTTACAGGAGTGTAGTTAAAGAGATACCAGCAAGACTTGGAAGTAGAATATGTCTGTCTGACTTAGTCCAAATGCATGCAAAATGAAAGACCAGACTAAAAGCTGATTAAACTGCTTTTACACGTTCCTGAGTCTACATATACAGTCTGCACAGTGACTTTAAAGTGTCATGTGATTATTACGTAGAAACAAGTTGATCTTTGGGGCATGTGAGATTGAGGCCTTCAAAGGGCATAATGTATTTTCATGTTACCAATCCTGACTACAAAGAAAAAAATAATAAAAACTCCAATCAAAAGCAGTCCTGGATATGAATGTGCTAAACATGGGTTTGCACTTTGAAATCCAAGTGCTAGCACATTTATCTTGGAAATTACAAGATTCTGGCAGCTAGATAGTCAGACTACAGCAGGGCAGCAACAAATGGAAGGCAACTTCCGTTTTACTTCTTAGTTAGCAGATTGCTTACAACAGTTCATGGATTAAAAGACAGAAGAAGGATACCAAATCTCTGCCTTTGAAATGCAATGTGTCAAAACCCCCTGTATGCTTATAAGCAGAAGTACAGTTACCATATAAAAGTAGGAATAAAGAGGGAGGAAGAAAGATTAGTTGCACCTTCTGATAAGGAGGAATGGCCAGTGGTTTGGACACCGCTGGTGTGTGACACCTCTGTTCCTTGCAATGCTGCAGCTCATCTGCATAGCACCAGGAGACACACTGAATTATCTCCACAGCTTCTCCTGTAAAATGGCAATAGCATTACTGCAACACATGGTATAAAGAAGCCTGTTGAGTGAGAAAGAGACATGCTGAGATGCTATGAGTATAACCAGACATGTAGCAGAGAAGATTTAACAGCTGGTTGCCTTAGGATGCAATGGTCATTCTTCCTCTTCCTTGCCTGTATCTCTATTACAAACCACACTGCCTCAGCTTCTCTCTAGTGTAACTTCTGATGCTGTCTGTACAATAAAGCCAATTCAACTTACTAAGTGCAAAAATACATGTTTTTCTTTTGTTTGGGTTTATTTTAGTGCTGTCAAGTCAAGTCAGTGTACAATTAGATGAGTCTTAAAGACAGTGGAGAGGACAGCCAGAACTATGCAGGTTGATGAGAGAGGAACAGAGCGGGGAATAGCAGCAGGATCTTTAAGCATCAGTAATTCACTAGACTAGGAGTTATTGCATGTAACTGCCCTTGACTGATGGCATCCTAGGTAGTGGCACACAGGTTCAGATAAAAGCAGGAACAGTTTATTGCAAGGAGTGGTGGCGGTCAAGGCCTGATCCAGCACAGACACCGGAGCATTAAGAGCCCAAAAATATAGACAGGGAAGTTTATTGACAGCCAAGAATAATATACTCTCTCTCTCCCTTAACACAGAAGTTATTAAGTCTTGGTTTCAATTGATTGCACAGTGCTACCCCACCAGATTTGATACTCTTATTTAGTTTGCTTGAAAATAATACCATTTTCCTGATGTATTTTGCTTTCATAACATGTTGCCAGGACATGTTGCTCATTGGAACAGGGAGGAACCAGGAGGCCATAGTCAGCAAGATAAAGATTTGGGTCTGTTTGGAAAATGGTGTTATAATAAACGTGTAAATAATATATTTATGGTGCACTTGTCTCCCTTCCAGAATGGCAGAGAAACAGCACATACTGCTTTTATAACTTACCGCTGTGAAAGCTAAGGCTGCCACGATTTTAGAAGGCAAAGAGGCCTTTTAAAACCTGAAGGATGCCATGCACCGTGCTGGCAGGCACAGAGAATATTCTCAATCACCACTGACCATCCATAAGAGGGCAATGATACACACCTACAACACTTTCACCATCTCTCTCAGTCTTGGGATGAGACCTGTGAAAGTAGAGTTAGAAGCATGTCCACTTGTGCAGAAAAAAGCAAGGATGGCCATGAGCATTTTGGCACCACCCCTGCCCACCTTCCTGTTTCCAGTCTGATGACTAAGCCCTCATTTAAAGCAGGATCTCTTGGGAACCACTGCCAGCACACATGTGGAACATAGCCTGTGCTCATGACTCCAGCTCTGCAGCCAGATATCCTAATTGCTCTGCTACCGTCCCTATGGTCTGGCATAAATTACATTATTAATGGCTGGCTAGAGCTCTTGGAAGCTATGAACCAAGTTTATTAAACAGATAAATGAAGAATATCTACTTTATCTTTCCTAGATATATGGTACCTTCCCTGCAGTATTTATCCTCAGCTGTGGTGGTGAATTGCATTGCATGAAGAAGGCAATTGGATCACAAAACCTGTAAATAGTCCTACCCAGTGTGACGACCAGAGGAAGGGAATTGCAATCGCTCACAGCTGCTACACACATTTTTCCAAATGCTCAGAGAGAATGGTGATTAAATTTTGTTTTCTTATTTCAAAAGATATAAGAATGTCACGTGAAACTTCAATACTAGCTCAACCAGACTCTCATTTGTGGGCAATTCCAAAATGCCAGTATTCAAAGGGCAGAGAGGACACCTACCTGTATGCGCTGCAAAGCTCTCAGTACACTAGAAGTGTAATAAAAAAATGATCATAAACAATAAAGATGTCTTGCATGCAAATAACCATTTGCCTTGATGTTTATATTCAGCAAGTGCTACTTGTCACTGTCCATCAGTTTTGATTTCCCTGTGATAAGACTAAATCAGGAAGTGTGGTTCTGATGATCAAATAACAACATAGTAAAGGAATGGGACAGAAAACTAGGTAAGAGCAATTTAGGAGAATGAAAGAAATAAAAATATACCACTGGTAATGAAACCATCACAAAGTGTCTCCACAGACCTCATAGAAGACATGAGAAAATCTATTACTTAAAAATTTATATAGAAAGGATAATTGGTATCACCCAAGTTTAGGCACCTCACAAGCAGAGAGGGAGAGGTTCCTTTGCTGGCTGATGAGGACTCTCTTAACTCAGATGTTTTCAGTCGCCTTGTTTAAAAGTCTTGCTCTCTGTTACAAACAGAGGAAGTCTATGCAGCCTGGCTGGCTGATGTGGTGACTTGAGGCCATGGTATTCAAAAGCTGGGCTGCCTAAGACATCATGGATGCCTACCTTAAGCATCTAGTGCTGGGGAGTGCCTAATGCTCTCCTAAAATGCATCCTATACTGCATTAATCTGACAGTCTTTACATTATTCACACATTATTTCTCAAATAAAATGTTTTAAAACTATCTCAGCTGTCTTTCTTTGGGGTTGTTTGGGATTTTTGGTTTATGAAGATTGATGTAACTTACAAATACCCTGGGCAGAAAGCAGCCTAGAAATGCGAAAGGTAGGATGAAATACATCTTTAAAGGATAGTTACATTTTTCCCTGACATAGCAGTGTACAGGATCTTAGTCTTTCACTGCCTTCTATCAGGCAGCTTAAGAAATTTCAGATGCTTTTCAGAGAAAGGAAGACAAAATGTGGTATCATTGGTTTTAAGAGCTAAATAATTTCCAGAAATGTGTTTAACTCATTTTTTTTCAGGAAGTTTTAGTTTGGTTATAGAACTTCTAGACATTCCGCTTTCTACCCTCCTTCAAAGCTTTGGTTTGGTTGTTCTACCTAGCACACAGAAAAAAAACCAACACAAACCACCAACAAAACAACAAATTGGTAGAGACAGGACAATGTAGTTTTATTCTAATGGAGTTGGCTGGTCTAGAGTGTCCAAGGATTCCTGCACCACTGGTGCTGAATATACAGCTCTAACCCATGTTTCCCAGCTTGTCAGAAATATCACAGTCTGAAACCCAAAGGCATACTCCTCTAATCTCTGGAAGTATACAGAAATAACTGCATAGAGTAACTTCCAGTTTTGTAGCTTGAACTATCACAGACAGCTAAAGAAACAGAATGTGCTGCCATAATATAAATGCAGCCAGAAGGGAAAGAAGAAAAATTGAGAGGTCAAGACAGCCAGGGTGGACAACACATTACACAGGAACAGTAACAGCCTCCTTCCCTTCCTGCTTTACAGCTGGGCTAGGTTACTCTTCTAATTTATACAGATTCACTTTCTATAGTTCTGTTCAAAATCCAGCAAAACAAAGCAGATGCTCAAGTAATGGCCTAAACAGGCAACCATGTAGAGGCACCAAGTATTGCTATGCTCTTTAGAATAGGGGCAGAAGACAACACAACTGATCAGAAACACATCTTTTATATTCCTTACTTTATATTCCTTAATACTCACACTACTCAGTTGGCTGGTTTGTAGTTCATTCCCATCCAAATAAGTTGTATTTTCTGGATGCCACCTTTGGCCAGATGTCATCTAAAGCCACATAGCATTACTCCTGTCCCTTATACTCTTCATGTCCATTCCCTTACCATTCACGCGGTTTTCACTGGTTATCTATAACAGTGTGGTCTGAAAAAAACATTGACTTCTTTTCCAACTCTGCACCATTCTTATTCTGTTAAGAATTGATCCAAGGAAAAACATAGAGCAGAGCAGATTTTATATAGTATGTAGCCAGCAGAAACTGTTGTGTAATGTTAAAGAGACAATGTATTTCCATTGCAGCTAAGACTGATATGACTGATCTCAGGTAACTGAAACAAGGCTTTTCATTGCCAGTTTACTGTTTAGCTTTTGCTACTGCAAGAAAGACTAATCTCTTTTTTAGATTTACAACCAATACCGGTTGGATAAATAACATTATAACATTACCTGTGATTGCATATAAATGCATCCAATGTAGTTGTTGAATTGTAGATGCAGGCTTGTTGGAGGAAGCCCAGAGGAGGGACATGAGGATGATCAGGGGGCTGGAGAACCTCCAATACAAAGACAGGCTGAGAAAGTTGGTGGTGTTCAGGCTGGAGAAGAGAAAGCTGTGTGGAGACCTCATAGCAGCCTTCCAGTATCTGAAGGAGGCCTACAAGGATGATGGGAGGGACCCTTCATTAGGGATTGTAGTGACAGGACAAGGGGTAATGGGTTCAAACATAAACAGAGGAAGTTCAAGTTAGACATAAGGAAGAAATTCTTTATTGTGCAGGTAGTGAGGCACTGGAATGGGTTACTCAGGGAAGTGGTAAATGCTCCATCCCTGGAGGTGTTCTGGGCCAGGCTGGCCAGAGCCTTGGGCAACATCATCTAGTGTGAGGTGTCCCTGCCCATGGCAGTGTTGGAACTAGATGATCTTTAAGCTTCTTTTCAACCCTAACTATTCTGATTTTGTGATTCTATGAATATAGAAGTTCTGGGGTTTTAAACTATTTCCTAGGACATTCTTCTTTTTCTCTCTTCCAAGACATCCTATTTTTGATGTCTTTTAAGTCTGGATAACAAACAGGATCCAACATTAGGAATGCTTTTTCTTAATTTGATATTTTCTATATTGTGTGTAGATTTACTAAAAAAAAAAAAAAAGTCCTGTAAGAAAACCCACACTGGCATCAAACCGCAACTGAAGTTGAAAGCTTTTTAAAACACTTCTCAAATGTTATTTTAAGCCAGAAACATGACTACAACATTTTTGTTGGCATGCCTTGTTACCTTTGAATACACAGACCACTTCTCTTGACACGTGTTCCTTGTATTTTAATAAATAAGTGTCCTTTGGGAATATATGGTGAGTCCCCTTTCATAGGGTGGCTCTGTCATCTAACTGCGGCATCCCTCCACTGCAAAGCATGCAATGTATATATTTGCTAACTGCTTATTTAAGTGAGGGTCAGAGATTTTCACAGAATTGGACACAATATCCAGTGGTAACCCCAGAAAATATTAAAAATCAAAATTGCAAAAATCAAGTTTTTTGCAAGGAATCCAAGTAAGCAAGTCTTGGAGCTGTTCAAATAATGCAAAAACCTTCTTGAAACAGCCTTGCTGAATTCAATACTTCACCTCTCCATTATAAGTTGTTCAGAAATATCATAAGACCCTGAGTTTCACAAACCTAGTTTACAAGAGACGTATAAATGTGAAGAGAAGGATGGAAGGGGGAAAACTGATTTATAAAGGTGGGTGTATTTGATCAGAAGACAGTAACAATAAGACTTATAAAATAAAACTTCAAAAATGCTTTCCCCTATATTTCCCAGTCTTGCGATTTTTAAGTCAGTGTGAAGACACTTTGGAGGGTCAAACTGTCAACCTTACAGTGCTTGGGCTGTCTGTACCAAAAAGTTCTCATCACTTACAGATGGTTAGCAGGCCATGCGATCCATTGGTCAAATACAACTGTAATGCTTACTTCAAGACTTTCTAAAACTTAAATGTGTTCATGGATGTCAGCCAAATGGAGATAAAAAGAGCTATGTGGGCTGTTTGGAACACATAGTTACAATAGTCCTCACGCATCCCTGCAGTTGCTGATATAGCTTAGAGGCTAGAAATTTTCTAATGTCTCAAAACAATCAAACAAAAAAAATCAGTCTGTACTGGCAGAAAAGTAAAGCCTTGTCAGGAAAGCTCCAGAGCATTCAGCAGATGGACTGATGGACACCATTCATCCACCTTGCCGGCAGCTCATGTTCAAATCCACTATTGATATTCTTCCATTACCCCACTGTATTTGTTGATCTCCTGAAGAAAAATAAAGAAATAAACATAATGATAATTATTATTATGTTGAATCCACTAGTACTTTCTCGTACTTTTGAATTATTCAGTATCTCTTTCCTTCCCTCTTCACTTGCTCCAAATATAGCACCGAGCAGTATAATGTAAAACTATATTCTGTTTCACTTGGATCCAGATTGCTTGGACATCCACACCATGTGTAAATATTGTGTGTTTTCTTGTGTATCAGTCGCAAGGTCAGACTCCCTTGGAAGTTTAAAATAATTATTAGAGAATATCATCTTCCTATTGCACACCTCCCAGGCTTAGTCTGTATTTCCTTTTTTTTATATTTCTTCTACTCCACCAAATAAACTAAAATTAATGATTAATGCTGCTGTTCATGAAGAGAACAGATTCCAGGGTTGCTTGATATGGCACAAAACCAGAAAAATTGTCCTTCTTGCATAAGCCATGCAGGCATTATTTTAAATTTGGTATAGAAAAAGCAAATCTTCCAGGATCTTGGCAACCTAATTCCATCACTACTTGCAGATGAAATGAGCTGACTGGTGATGGTAGGAGGGCAGAGAAGAAGAGTGGGGTTTAAATTACATACACTTGGTAATTCATTACAGAAATTAAGCCTAGTAGGTACAGCTGCTTCATGGACATGGAGACGTTTCAAATGGCCAGCACTGCCCTTGACAGCAGGTGGTGTTTTGGATAAACAGCATCAGGAAGCAGCTAGCAAAAGGCAAAAGAAACACATGCAACAAAAACTGTGTTGGAATTTGACCAAAATGTTTTCTAGACAGCTCAGCTCCTAAGAGACATGCAGATCATTTCAGTTCAAAAGAAATATCCAGCTGGGGAAAAATCACAAAGGCAAGAAACTATATAACAGTAATACTTGGTCAAAAGGGCTTCCACTACCATAGTAACTACTTGTGTGACATGTATCTGCCACTGCTTCAGCTTTAACATCTGAACTTGAAGTCCCAGTGTTAGACTTCAAGCCATAAAAGCTGGAAAGAATGAAAGGAAGGAGTAGAATGTCGCACAGAAACACTGCTTCCAATATGGGGTCCTCCTGAGAGCACTCTAACCTGAGTCCTGCCATCACCCTCACCACTATGTGTTACAGAGAATTAGCACTGCAAATTTGTAAGGACAAGATACAGCTGCTGTGAAAACAACTCCAGATTGGGTGCAGGTCTAAGATACGTGTTTGATCTGTGATCTTAATTTCAGTGTTGCATCCGTCGCAAATGTGCAAGAACAAGATATAGCTGCTGTGAAAACAACTCCAGATTGGGTGTAGGTCTAAGATACATATTTAATCTGTGATCTTAATTTCAGTGTTGCATCCTTACTCCTAAGGGATTCAGAAGGTTGGGATCCTGGATGCTTATGTGAAAGGTTACCTACAGAGAGAGACAAGATGAGGAAAAAGAGACAACAGCTTCATTGTGCAGGGGTAGTGGGATTATCTATCTCCAAATAAAAGATCTGCAGAACACAGAGCTTTCTTAGGCCAGTCCCAGACATCTGGATGAGTTCCCAGTGGAATTATCCTCAGTCCAAAGCTTCTACTCTGAATGCAAGTCATGTGAATACATACAGAACTGTGTACAGATAATGTAATAACTATTTTAAAAGACAACAAAAATTAAAAAAAGCACAAAAGCCACTTTTGGAAAGAATGGGAGAGAGAAAACCACATGTAGCAGATAACAATCCCATTACTTAATGCACCTCTGGAAGAAATTCAACCCTGTGATGTGCAGCATATAAAAGCTGAAATAAAATTACGTAACGTTGCATTACATTGACATACTTTTCTAGGTAAAGGAACTGGCTGCAATTCATATAAACATACCCATGGAAAAATAATAACTCATCCACATGTACAAGATTTACCAAATAAGAAGAAGTATCACAGCGTTCGACAATTATCATAACATGTACTTCATAAAGTATGGCTACGAAAAATGATGCCCAGTGTTTCCTGACAGGAAACAGCTAATATGGGTTGATGCGGGATTTATGCAGTTGTCTTCTGCCTTGCAAGGTAGCAATCTTACTCCAAGGATACTACACAACTTACTTCTGTGGTGCCCCATACAAGATTAGATTGGGTAGCACTCTGTATTCTCATTCTGAGGCAACACCAGGACATACTTCACATTGGCCTAATTCGTACTTGGCTTTTGTAAAGCTGTATCGGCAGCATTTAATTCTCAGCCTCCCCAACAGAAACTCCAATTAACATTTAAGCTACGAAGACTATTTTTAAAAGAGTTCTGGTGCAGCTCTCAGCCTGCTAAGCAAAAATTCAAAACATTGAAACTGCGATGTTAAACATTACAAAATGGAAAGTGGAGGTCACCATCAGCCTGATCTGTAAACATATTTCAGTGGTTTTGTCCCTGACAAGCAAGAACTAAGTTAAAAATCTAACCATGACAATTGTCATTAAACTATTTTTGCACAAAGAGGTAAGTCCAGCCTTTTGCTGAGAATTTAGAACCATGGCTTCAACCATACCGCAGGATCTGTATACCTAAAAAAAGGCATTAAAAAAAGACTCCTGCATCAGGTCCTCATGAGTTCAACATAAATGCAATAAGCAGGCGTTCAACACAGCATTATTCATTTCTTTTCATCTTTTATCTCATATGACGTAACAAAAGTCATGAAGCACTTCCAGACAGCTTGATCCAAGTGGATAAAAGGAAGAAACTGAAGGAGCTTCTGCTATTACATTACACTTACCATAAAATAATCTTTATTTCCCCAACTCTTCACTGTTCCTATTCAGTCCTGATACATGTGCTACTTCTGGCCCTTGTACTACCTCAGCAACCTGATCAGCTGTGTCTATACTGTGGGAACCAGCGGTGTTTTGCAAATCTGAGGTGTATGAATACCCGGCATGTCTCATCTTGACTTGGGGTATATCAAGACTCAGGGCCATTTGTTGGCAACCAGCTTGCAAAGAAAGAAAACTGTGCGGATAATTGCTTTCTCATCCTTTTTCCTTCATAAACTCTATCTTCTAACAGAAGAAAAATGTAGGCACTCTGAGTAGGAAGGAATCACAATGTGGTTCAGCAGGTGCTTCCATTTAGACCTTTCAAGAAACCTTAAGAGAAATGAAATAATAAGATGCATCCTTCCTAATGGTGCTTATCTTTAGAGGAACAATCCCTCTACACAGTTACAGGCAACAGCATAATTAATTTCTTGTCCAAACACCAACTTTATGCCACCTCGCCTGCCAGAACTCCCTCCTGCCTACGTGTTCTGTATCAGTGCTCTTCCAGAGAGCACTGTCCATGTTCTCTAGACTAAGAACAGAGCTCTCTTAGGATGCAGCTGCATGGATGTGCGCAGGACAACATGTGATGTGATAATCGCATACACACACCCAGAAATTCAAAGGACCAGAAGAACTGCACTTTCACGTGGAAGGGATCTTCTCTGCCATTTCGAGCAAGATTATGCTGACACTATCTCAAAGGGTACTGGGTGTCAATCTAGGTCTACATCAGGCCAAACATTTTGGTTTCAGTCATATGATCCAACCATGGCACCTTAACCATTCCAGCTATCCATGGCATGCTCTCAGGCTACCCCACATCTGAGATAATATGTCTCACATATATCTTTCATGGAGACTTAAGCTAAGTCACATCACCTTACAACTGTGGTGCATTACGTTTGCACACCTGGACAAGTACCAACAGTTAATAAAGCTCTTTTGAACTCTATTAGGTCAGGGATGTCTTTTCAAGCCTCTGTAACCCAACCATGTGCTTAGTACACAAATAGTGTTCCTACTGAGCCATGCAAGTAACCACTTATAAAATGGACTAAGAGTAGCAGGCTGTAAAGTACATACAGTTGTTAACACTGCTAATTTAGGGATAATGCACTTTTCACCAAGCTGTAGAGTTCATCTTAAAATTTTAGATGAGATTAAAAAATCCTTCTGAGATCTGAGAACATATTCACATATGTATCTCAAACAGTATTCCTAAATATTACCATCAAAGGTAAAGGGCCCATCCACTTAGATCCTCTTTTATACAGTACAAGCACCTTGAGATTTCTCCCCAGAGCACCAGCTCAGAACAGTACAATACATTCTCCACACTGTGTAAGACTCTTCCTCCCAGTGAGCACCTTGCACTGTAGGTGAAGGCTGCTGTGTATACCTGCCTCAACACACCACTCTACAATGCCCTCTGCACTGCCTGCAATATGGATAAGATCCGTGAGATCCACACTGCTCTTTTTCCACCAAGTGAAGGCCACCTCCAGGACCTGAGTGCACTACAAACAGCTTTCTCTATAAGATAGCCCCTCCCAAACACAAGGGATGGACATACCTCCCCAAAACCAAGCCTAGAGGCTTTCCCCAAAGCCACAGGAAGTTAAACCATGATGAATACTGCTCTTGTAAACCACCTCTTCACTGTTTGGGGTGGTGAAGGTGGAGAGGGGTTCTCTTACAAAGCTCATGGGTTTTGTCTAAATTCACTATTAATTCACTATTCACTATAAAAACCAGAACAATTTTAACCCAAGTCAAGAATCAACTGTACTCACACTGGGATGTAAAGCGCTGCTGCTTTTACAGAGGAACATGTTTGGCAAGCTTAACTATCAGCAGCATTATCTCAGCAGCTTCTAATTCTATACCACCAGCTCCAAACATGCTATCAGCTGTTGTATTTTGGATGTGCATTAAAAAGCAACCAGGTACTTATCACAGTAATATTTCTACCACACAGTTAGCAAACCCACCTACATAAGTATTCTGCCTGCTGTTCCTACAGCGTAGCAAAGTCCCTACCTACAGTGTACAAAAGCTCTGTCATGTGCCTTAAGCATAAGCTTTGATTTACATTAGGGACGAAAAAGTCATACCGATATAGCTATGCTGATTGAATTCATGATTTTGCACTGGTGTGGTTGCACTGATTCAAGTTTAGTGCAGATATATACAGCCAGATCTCATTCTAATCTAGACATTTGAAAGTTATGTGTCTAAATCTTGTTTGGATTAAGCACCCTGTACAGTCAGTGGAGAAGGATTGAAACCTCCAAGCTAATTTCTCTGATTTGCCTTTGATATTTTACATATGTATAACTGAAGGTCCTATTTCCCTCACTGACTAAAAGGAAGTTCAGGACACATAACTAGTTTGCATGTGCCTAAATTTGGGAAGATGGACCCCATATATAACATCACAAAGCTTTATACAGGCAGACTTCATTTTTCTACTCATACAACCAGAATAAAGTATGTCAGTGTAAGTATTCCCATTTAAGTATAACTGCATCCCACTGGGATTGGGCTGGTTAGAAATACACTGCTCTGAAAAAAATGTCCAATGCAAAAAAATTCTGTGGTGTTTTAAATTGCCTGTAGCTGGAGAAAGAGGCAAATACCATACCCAGAACTCTCCAAATCCCAATCCTGAATAATTTATTATTTGAAAGAAAGAATTTGCATGACCTACAGTAACTCAGTCAACAGACATAGCTTGCACGTATTAAATTTTCTCCTGCATGCAACAAAAAAATGAAGAGAAAAAGAAAAAACCTCACAATATTTCACTGTGACAGCTACCAAGATCCAGCTCTTTCTCCTCATTTTCTCCACATTACTACATTTTTTTTGTGGGGATCTTTCAGTCTTTTCTACAAGCACTACACCTTATCACAATACCTTTTATCTTTTGCTCAAAGTCTGTGAAGAGTTGTACACAGTTTTCCTTCCTAGCTCAGAGAAAAGGGTAGTGTGTTAAAAAATAATAAATTAATAGCTAAGAGTCCACTGTTTACCTGTTATAGGTGGGTCAATTATTATATCTGGGCTGGTCCCCTAGGAATTTACTTATGTGTCCACTGTAGTGACAGGACATGATGAGTGTCATGCAATGGTAAGAGTGTCACAGCAAAGGCTCCCTAAGGTAATGCTACAGCTCAGCTTACGGCGGTGGCATAGACTGGTCCTCTCAGGCTGCAATGAAGCCCCTACCATTGCTACACATTGCTGTGACTGTACACAGGATGGCTGGAGTGCAGCTTCCCTGGGTATGGCTATTTGACTCATCATTGTACCTCTGGCCACAGTCTACACATACACACTTTTTCAGCATACATTTCTGTAGTGCTCTCAACAGTTTCAAGACCTTCTTTTTCCCCATGAAGAATGGTCAGGTAATGCTAACTACCTTGAAGCTGAGGAATTCCTCTACAGAAAGGTCTATCTCCTTTCTTCCCTGGCTGTGAAGGAGCTCCTTATTTTTTGAAGAGCTACCTTGTGATCCTACATGAAGTCCTCTTCTTCTGCTGCTTTTTTTTCCACCATGACTCCTTTGCTCTTCCTGCTCTCACAGAGTCTTCTCATTCCCATTCCTGCCCTAGGATGACCATGTCTGAACCTTGCCATCTAGTTTAGACCCAGGTCCCACATCTTCTCTTGGGCAGATTCCCTGGTAGCATTTTGCTCATTATCTCAGCCCAGTGAGTGATCTCCACAAAAACACAAACTAACCAGAGAATCAACAGCCCTTTTGCACTTCCAGCTTTCTTAAAGACCAGCAGGCCTCCAGCTACCCTTTGGTTTTTATTTTAGTTATCATGGACCTAGAGGAAAGAGGAACTGATGTTCAGCTACTCAACAAAAAACAGATCGTTCCCAGGGTGATAAGGAGTCTGGTATGTGCTGTTCTGTCTTCATTCTGCCAACTCCAGACTGCTCCACAGATGCTGCAGTGACCAGAATGTGAGATAGTTGTTTGCTTCAGAGACCTGCAGGTGTTTCAGCTCTCTAATTATGCCATTCAAAGTTAAGCACAGCTCAAAACACAATCAGAAGCTGCAGTCTTAAAGTGTTAAAACCAGTTAACAAACAGCTGACTAAGGAAGAAAAAACCTACATTCCCATCAGCAAATAGATAACTTCTGTTGTTTGCCATACTGTACTGTCTGTTCCCTTGCCTGCTCAAGAAACCAAATACTTCCTTTTATTCATATTTTTCAGATACTTTATCTAACATAACATTTTCTTAGCACATAACTTTGCGAAATATGAATCATCCTAGTTGAAAGACTTTTCATGTTTTGATTAATCTGAAGAGAATGAAGGAGTACTCCAGTTACACAGATCCACAGTTGCCATATATGCATCAAATTTAACCAAGACTTGAAACTTCCAAGTAATTTGTATTTTTCTCACTGAAAAATAACAAATTCAAGAAGCATCAAGATATCTGCATCGCCACCACAAAAAAAAAAAAAAAACCACAAAAATTCCCCACATATTTGTGACAGAAAGGACAGAATTAATCTTTTCTAACACAGGAGTTTAAAACTCAGATGTTAAAGTGTATGGGGATCATTCCTAACTCTAAATGTAGCCAATGAATACACCAAGTATATCATCAAGACAAGCCATCTTGCTCTACTTTGTGACTACCATTAGATTCATTGCTCCCTGGAGTTCAAACTCCTGTCTGCTGACTGCAAAGAAAGCCCAGTAAGGCCAGTTTCAATTTAGATATTTAATTTTTAAGTATCTGAAATACAGTGATTTTACTTGATTTGCAAGCAATTAAATAATTCCACAGTTTCAAAAAAGGACCAAAACAGACTGACAAATTCAGTTACCTGAAGTGAGATAACACAAATCACAACTTCTACACCTGTAACATATAGCTGAGCGACTGTCAGAAGAGATGGCGTGAGACAACAGCTTTGTTGTCTGGAACAGCAACAAGGCTGCACCAGGAGGAACCATGAAAAAAACAGACCCATAGATTGTGGAAATCACCTAGACTGATCATAGTAACACGTTATTCAGGATTGTACAATCCTAAGCAAAGTTGTCATCAGCATTTAGGAAATGCCGTTCCAGCTAATTTATAAAATCCATTTGATCACGACCACAAATCCTGTCCTTGTATCAGGACATGAAAGGATGGTAAGTGTGCCATCAAGCACCTTTGTTCTTCGTTAAATCAGGAGCACACTTCACAGAAAAGGCATTGGCTTTGCTTTCAGAGAAATGCCTTACACGATGCATTTTTAAGCTGTGAAGGAAGCAAGCTCCTTTTATAAAAATATGAAGTGGGAAAAAAAGTCAGAACTCCCTAAACATAGTAGACAATCTGTCTGAAACTCTGAAAGATTGGAATATTTTAGGAACAGAAGGCGCATCTCTTCAAAATGGCACTTAATTCATTTCAGTGAATCCACTGAGATGAAAGCTACAACATAGTGTGGGAGCAAAATCATCAGTAAAATTTACAGCTGGAGATGCCTGAGATGCCTGAGATGAAAAGTTCTCAAGCAAATCCAGAAAGGACTGGCAAAGCCAGCTCTCCAAATTTGCTAATGTAATGCCAGCAGCACTTCTATTATTACCTAATGGATTTCACAGGTATCCAGCCATTATTTTTTCAGGAAGACTCAGAACTATTTACTGTCTTATGGTACTTCCAAATGTGGGAGAATGTTAATTACACAACAGGTTTCAGCTATAGAGTTCTGATTTCAGTCATGACTAATTACTCAGCTTTATCTGTTGAAAGCCAACTGTTATCTTACAGAGAGTTACTGAAGCCAGTTCAAAAATATCTCTATTTTCCCAGCCAAACTAAATATTTTTTTTTCCATAATCATTAAATTTGATTTGAATTATTTTCCTGAGACTGAAAAACAACACTGTGAGCAAGGATAGCATTAAACACAGTTTAACTTCATAGCAGGATTACACCCTGACCAGCATAACAGCCCAGCAGTGCAGACAAGCCAGTTGTGTATTGCTCCTCTACAAGATTCCATTGTTCAGACCTTTTTCAGATTTGTAAGACATTCCTTTTTGACGTACTTCAAAACACCGTTATAATGCATCGTTCTGCACTATGATTAAATGTGTACTTTTCTAATGAAGTGAGATACACAAACTTCTATTCTAAACTACATTTTCTCTAGTTGGAAGCATAACCCCATCATTTTTGAGGCAGGCAAAGCCTGTCAAAGGCCATCAGTGCCTATTACCCTGGGTAGGTTCCCACACAGTCCCACGTAACTTCTTTTGTAGTTCTGCTGTCAATATGAACATTTTTAAAGGAACTTTCAAGGGATTTATATGTTGAGAGACTTGGCAATTTTCTTCCACACAAAAGCATAACCTACAATATTCAGTGTAGCTTCTGAAGGGAATGAAACTGGCATTACAATGCATCCCTTTCTTTTGCCTTTCCTTCCATTTCCCTTCCGCTCCTCTGCTTTCTTCTCCTCAAACCATTCCAAATTACACCACTGCTTTACCTCACTACTGTGATGAACTGTGATAGCGTTCTGTGACTGTCACACAGCACATCCACGCAAATTATTGTCATGCTATTTACTCCATGCAGATGTAATGTGACCTATTTTTATGGTATCTGGAAGTGGGTTGACATTAAAGTGAATGAACAGCTGTTAATGACAGTTGACACAAAACTATGCCTATCATTCATGCTGGTCAGTCTGATAATCCTGTTTCAATTACAGGACTATACTAAAACCAATGAAATTATACTATATTACTACCTGTTCCCACATCCTAAAACTTGCATAGTGAGACATTTATGAGCTCATACACTAAGCATTTCTGAGTTCTGAAGAGTCTTCTCACTAAAACCCCTGCAGAACCTCCTCATGGATTTCATATGCAGGAAGTAGAGGCAGGTAAGATGGGCTGTATAAAAGCACTGGGCAGGATCCATGCACTAATGGACCAAAAAAAAAGGTATGAAAATTAAAGTAATTTTTCTTCTTTTGATATGAGGAGCATATTTCAGGCCAATACCTTGTGAATAGATGTCTTTCACCTGCCCTTTATTCAGAGAAAATACTTACTATAATTCAAAAGTAGCACCTGATCTTCTTTGTCATCATTTCAGGGATAGATGCGGGTTCTCTGAACAGGACTGGATCACCATGCATGTTTCGTGGTGGCATTTACTAGTCTGAAATAACAGTTCTTGTTTTTCCTTTTACCCATTCTTGTCCTTCTTGCTTCTTCAAAGTTGTTTTTTGCATTTCTAGTGCTCCTTAACATCACCTTTCACTGCTTTTATCCACACAGTGACTCTGCTTCTCACTCGCTGTAAATCTTTGGTCTTACTTTTGCTGGTGCATCTACTGACTCTGCTGGCTCTGACTCTCTGGCACTGTGTCCTGCTCCACCTTCTCCCCCCCTGGTTTCCTTCCTCCCACTAATGACTGTTTTCCCTAAATTCCAGTCATTGGAGAGGTCAGGAACAGACAGCATCACAACCACATGGAAAAGTGTTTCCTCTCCTTCCTACTTTAAGATAACCATTGTTCCAGATGGTTACAAGCATTACCTGGTTGTGAATTGCTAGTGTGTGTTTGCTCTAAAATTAGGCCAGAGACTGTAAGAGCATTAAATTGCGAAAAAGAAAGAGAGACAGCAGAAATTGCCATTTTGGTTGTTACAGCTGCTTGACACACCTATAATCAGCATTGTCTGACAATTCCCACTCCATGGTGGTTTTTTTAGTTCTGAATACTTTGACAGATCTCCGGCCCCATGGCTTAGATTTTCCAGCTAGACATCTGCTTCAAGAAAGGATCGGTCACATTGGTGCAATGATGCCTAAGAGTGAATCCAAAGAAAAGCCAGTTTTGCTCATGTTTTACTCATGTTTAAAAATGCAGGCAAGCTTTTTATTTGTAAACTGGTCTACCCCCACATTTGTGGACACAGGTTTGAAGCTTAGCAGAGAATAGCCTGCTGTAAGAGAAGACCTACTTCTCACATACACAGGAGGAGAGGAGATGGTGAGGAGGGTAGCCTGGAACAAGAATCTTAAGAATTGGATGTCAGAACTGAATTTAAAATATCAGGGTGAACACAAAAAAGCTGTCTACACAAAGCAGAAGGATTGAAGCCTGCCAGGACATGGTCCTGATCAGAGAAGGCATCCCACAATTCTGCTGTAGCAAACATGGCATGGGAAAACTCACTCCTCTCCAGTGAGGGCACACAGGAAAGATGGGAATAAGTCCAATTAACCTAAAGGCTTCAAATGGGTTACATGGGGCATCAATATCACTGCCATGCTGGTGAAGATGCTTTTTAGTGTTTAAAAATCTAATAAAGTAGGTCTCATACTGTGAAGCATTTTCTGTTTGCTTTTTAAGCTCTCTAAAATGGTGCACAACAAACCTGTCACAGGAAAAAATACAAATAAAAATCTAAGGCTGTAAAAAAGAATTAGGAAATAGCACAGTTGCTTTCATTACCTTGTCTTTACCTCCCCTGTACTCCAATATATTTGATTTACATTACATTTTTTCACTGCAGGAATACATACCATTGGTTTGCAAAGACCTCTTTCAGTGCACACAAGATCCTACTCAGAGATGCCATCCCGAGAAGACTATTGGCTCTCCAGGTTTGCTTCTTTTGCTGCAGATGTCGTAATGTGTGTGGTAAAGTAGATTTATATCTTTCAAAGGATCATTCCATAGCTGAACACTTCCAAGAATAAACAGATTCTATATTTGTCTCTGCCACAGACTTCCACAAAAGGTACTTTATGGACCTGCATTGTTTCAGGGATATGTATAGCTCCCTAGTACATGTAAAGAGCAAAGTGCCTGCTGCTAATAAATCCCTTGACTATGTCTGTTTTCCAGCCTGCCTGCCATCTTTTCCCCAAACACCTAAAGCCCTCCTGGCCAGAACACGTGCCAACCAGAAGACTGGGAACTGGAGATGGCTAGACTGACACATCCCGGCTCCCAAAAATGTGGGAAGGAGTCAGAGCCTACAAATCCTTCAGCCCCAGAGTCAGAAACAGTAGCTACACAGAGATCCAGGTACTGCTGCAGACTAAAGGGCTGAATGACAGCAGATTAAGGAATGCACTGTTTACTTTTATTTACCTAACTGCAAAGTCATAAGTGGAGACAAAGTACTCTGCATTTTATGCAGCTGAAACCACCTCCATTTCCTCCTCCTGGTAAAACTGCATGTGAGTCATCCTGAATCAAACCACAACTTTTTCTGTAAGTACACCAAGTGTTCTAAGTGGACCAAAAAGCTTTCCTGGTGGTGATGAACCTCAGCTGGGTCCCACCACCCTGCCCATGGCCCAGGACCCCATTTCATCTCAGTTCCTGCACTACTGATGCCCAGAGAGTGCTAGCCTCTAGTCCTGACTCCTGCATGGATTTCAAATCCACACTGCAGCTTTTCCTCCAACGAAGCTTCTGGCTCCATCTCCTTTAGCTCCCAGATGAGCACCCTGGACTGATCCTGGACCTGGGTCATCACTTTCCCAGTCTGGGGCTGTCAGTCGAGCCTGTTACCAGCAGCCAGCTCTGCTTATCATGTTTGGCCCCTGTGGGAAAGCACTCCATCAGTTAGGATGCAGCCTGCACTGGGTTGACAGTCAGCCCCAAGACCCCTGTCCCATAAAGGAGAAAGGTACTATGAAGCACCAGATAGATAGGCTACATTTGGGTTCACTTATAACACAGACTCTAGGTTAAGAACTGGGTCAGGCTGTGACAAGAAATCATTCTCCAGAATACCAGGTTAGATCGGCAGTGTCCAAATTCTGGCTACCCTGGACACGGGTTATATGCCCTTTACATTCCTGGTTTGTTCTTCTTCCATTTCCTAAAAGCTGTTTACCTTAAACCAGAATTATCTGGTGACTCAATATCCATGAGAGTAGATGTTCCTCATAAATCTCCCACATATCCCCTTTTTGAAGTGTTTGAAGTACCATTAAAGCACCTTTTGCAGAATGCTTTGGCAGTGCATCAGATCCCTCCACCATCAAACACCTTTTGCTTTCAGAAACTATATCTGAGTTGGACACCTGCACCTATAAAAAGCACTCTCTTGAGTGCCATCTGTCAATGAGTCTTCAGCAAGGCTATGAAACAAGGGCACTGACAAACACATGAACAAACACAGTGAACGTCAGTTTGAGCATTTACAAAAAATATTGCAGGTTATACAACCAGGCCAGCAGTCCTATATGGTACCTCAGCCTCTTTCACGTCAGCTTCCTATCAGGGTTGGTATTTGACTCTGGCTTTGCGCCTGTTTCCATCATGCAGCCTTGACAAAGGGGATATCATCTGCCCCCGTGCCAGTTTTAACACCAGAGTTAAGATGCTGAGCAGCCACAGCAAGTGCAAACCCTGTGGTGTGATGTAGTTTGAGGTAAGTAGATGATATTTTCCAGGAAAAACATATCCAAAGCAGATGCAAGCCTGCTGAACCTAAAGCATGAGCCTACAGATTAGGTGATAGGAAAATGGCCTGCTAATTAGGATGATGGATACCCACTCCAACTCTGCTACTAACATGCTGTATGACCTTGAGCTATTTCTCTTTGCTCACCTCTGTCCTTTTGCTCATCTTAGCTATTCCAGCCAGAAACTTAATGCTTTCTCCGGGCACCTTTTTTCGACAAATCCTGTTACCATTTCCAGCACTGATTTTACACGTTTTACACACTGATCACCTCCAGTGACTTGGCACATTCCTGCAGGACAAATTTACATAACACTCCACACCATGCAAACGTGCATAGCTTGCTTGTGGTGGCTGGCTCCTGGAAAAGGAGGTTTTTCTTCCTTGACAGCAGCAATGGTTCCCGATTCTGTGCCACCCAATGAAAAAGTGCCCGAAGAGGTATCTGGGTGCCTGACAGCTGCCAAAATATTTGCTTCCTGTCTTTTCCGGGATAAAGACAGCATGCTGGATTTTGCTGCTGTGTACCACTCCAATGTAGCTGCAGTACTGCTCGCAGCTTCCAGCCTGGGGACACCTGCTGCAGCTGACTGAATCAGTACCGCTTTGTAAAACAGTCCACTGCTGTGGAGGAAGATGTGCTGTGTTTCCAACAGCAGTCTGTCCCCGTGCCACCTCATTGTGAGTCCAGAGCAAGCTCATCCAGCACTAGCCCAGAAGTGCAGGCATCACCCAGCCCTGCATGGTGCAGCTGTAGTCCCATGTCTAATTGTGAAACCTTGAAAAAGTCAATCTTCAGAAAGATCTGGCAAGTGCAGGGAAAGCAGGGAAGGCACAAGGGAAGGCTACTGTGATCTCCGCAGCAGAGCAGCAGGAGGAGAGGTAGTATCAAAATGGCAGCTACTGACAGGAGGCAGCCAAGTGACTGAACCAATCAGCAAACTTGACTAATGATCTCAGATGCTGAAGATACTTCCCAAAATCCCATGTTAAGCTCTTAAAAGTAACATTCCTGCTGAAGACAGTGAGAATGACAGGTGTTTATTTCCCTCCATTTTCTCACTGCAAAGAATTAACAGTTTAATTTTTATGCATATTCTTAATACTGAATGGGCAAAGGAGTCAAGAAGCAGAACAACTTTGAAAATTGCCTCTACACAAACATTACCCATACTGTTTTCTTCACTGGTTTCATAAAGAGCCATCACTAGGAAAAGAGATAAATTACTAGGTTGGCACTTTGCAGGTCCCAAGATATTTCCTTGGTGAAACTAATGCTGTTAGTGAGAGTACATGATATACATTGACATGTCTCTGCTTGTCACTACATCCAGTGATTCAGGTGTAGGAGAAGAAAGAAAGTGTGACGATAATTCATGAACTGCAAAGATAGTTTTAATCTGAGATTTTAGGCCCTGTAGTATAAAAGCAGCTACTCAGAATGGACAAGTAATTATAGTACACTCTTCCACTGTACTGTTTTGCTTTCATTTCAGAATCTCTCTTTCCTATAATAGAACTTTAAAAAAAAAAAAAACACAATACCTTAGATATTCGAAGATTTACAGCTTCTCTCATCTCCTGTTTTGAGCCTTTTCATAAAAGCATCAACAATAAGGAGCTGAAAAGAGGAGATGAACTGGGAATTCAACCACTACTCTCAAAATAGAAAAGGAAGAGATGGTAGCTTTGCTTCCTGACATGAAAGGTCCCAGGAGGGAAGGCAAAAGGCTTAAAAAGGAAAAAAACTCTCCTTTCCAAGACAGTTTTCAGATTTTCCCCAGTTTTATTCAGACCAGAATAGTGTCAACATCACATCCTTTCCCCACCGTTTTTTGCATTAAATCAGCATTTACTAGTGGAAAACTTCCTTCAAAATGTCACAACCAATCCAGTCCACCAACTTGTGTTGTTGTGGAAATCTCCTCAAGGTTACAAATAGAGCATTAGAAATAACATTTTCTCAGCCAAGCTGCTCCTTGCTTACCCAGCAAAGGAACTTGCCAATCACTGCTCCCAAGAGTATTCACCTGCGAGAAGGGAGGGGCAGGCCAGCCTGGAGTGGAGATTGCAACACTTCCCATCCAAGTTGAGTCATTTTATGAGATACTTGGTCTATTTACAAACAGTTATTCCTGACTCTATTTTTAAATTTATCTCCCTTTTCTAGATAAACGTATCTGGGAATCTCTAGGCCTCAAGTAAATGTTTAATAATGCTTTCCTCTAAAGGAATTCCTATGTCTGCATTTTAAGATATGACTGTGCCTTTTTCCCCAGCAAAGAAAAAAATAATCCTGCCTTTTTGTGCCTCCTTTATATAGTCTCCATTTTTAGAGAGCAGGGAATAGTAGATAGCAGATAGCTGTTGATACCAGGTAGTGCTGGGTGAGAACCAGGCTGCAAGGATAGTAATTAAACTCTTTTTGTTAGTAACACTTGAACCTCTAAAGTATAGGTTATGTCTGTCTAGACTTCAGATAATGACATGGTCTTGCCTGTGTTTGTACACACAGATGCACACACCTCCTTGTTCAAACAACAGTAATGGGCTACACCACCCCTGATCTGACAAAACAAATGAAGTAGGGTGATTTAAGCAGTATTCCTTCAAAAACCTACTCTGAGACATAACTGCCCAATAGCAGAGAAGAGCTCTCTTCACTCTGTAATACAAGAGAGACCCACCCTCTGCTTTCATTCATTAATGAGGGCTTCCCACAGCTGCCTTTTTAGAGATCCCTTGCTCTTAATCTTTCCTGACAGCATAGTTTTCATAAGCTTCTTGATTATCAAAACCAGCTCTTCTATACCTATTGGAGAAATGTCTTAAGTGCTCCTTAACCTAAATGCACCCAATCTTACTTTTTCTGACCTACAAATCTTCAACGGTATGGCAAATTCTCCCCTAAGGCAACGGGAAACGGACCCAGACCTGCCATTGCCGTGGGACATTAGACAATCATCCAGTATAAATTCATTCTGTTGGTTCAAATGCAACAAAACGTTTTTGATGGATCGATTTTGCCCTGATAGATTTTATGGCAGATCAAGCACTGCCCATCTTTGCACAGCCATTGTAAAGCCAAAAACCACATCAGAATGCATTCAACAGAAATGTGACCATGTGCATGCCTGTCATCTCGCCCATGTTTGTCTGCCGTGTGACCCAGGAGGAATATGTTGTGAAGGAACAGTAATGGTACCAAGGCCTTGGAGAATTCTCAGCCCATAGAGAAATGGGGGATTCTCCCCTGGATCATGGGATTAGGGCTGGGACTGTGGAAACTGCCACTTGGTGGAGCAACTTCTGCTTTTCTAGCCAGTACTGTCTTCAGTTTGCTCTCCTCCCAGGGTGCAGGAAAGGACCCACACCTCAGTAATGCAGAATAACTGGCTGTAACTTGAAGGCTTGGCCTCAGCTCTCTGAAGTAGGGCAGTTTCATCACCCCTAATGAGGGGTGGACTGGACTGCTCCTTAGTAACAATATCTGAACTCTTCAGAGCAAAAAATTCACAATGATTAACAGAGTCTGTCATTCCACTTGCAAAGCTATTGATGATAGGTATGTCACTCCTCAAACATGTCTTTAGGTTAGAGAATTTTTAGCTACCTGTGGTTTTACAGCTTCCCCAACCTTTGGCCATGCTATGCTTAAATACTTCAATAACATGGACTGCTTTAGCAACAGCTGAAGATAGGAAGTAGAGAATATCAGCATGTCTTTAAGACCAAAGCAGTCAGGGCTGGAACAAAACACTTCAGTCTGCTCACAGAGTAAACCTAGAATGCTTTCACTGTGGCCTTATTGAAGAAAAAAAAAAATAAAACCAAACCAAAATGAAACAAAAACAAAAGGTTAAATAGTAGTAGTCCAGGTCTCGGGTCACTTTTAAGTAATACCAAGAAGGTAGTCAGGAGGCAAGAAAAAGGCTTTGCTCTTTCTAGGGAAGAGAGGAAATCTGAGACTGTAGTTCCACAATAACAAATTTCTGGTAGAAACACCCTGTCCCAGAGACCAACCTTCAGCTCCCATTGGCTAAACAGGTCTTCACAGCTGTGCTGTGAAATACCATCCCTGCACCACCAGTTCCAAGACCCTGCTGTGAACTTCACAAAGGAGCCAGTCTGAGTTAAAAACAAGACAAGGATCATCTTTTAACTAGTTCCTTAATCTGGTTTATGACTTCTGTGTCAGCTGATTGAAGGGCTAGTTACTTGCAGTACATGGGGAGAAAAGCGTGTGGAAATACTGTGAGAAGGAAGCAGGAACCCCTTTACCTAGCACTTTCAATCAGATGCCTGCTACTGCGGAACCACAGACAGAGGTCCTTCAGCCCATAAGAGGTCTAACCTCTTTAAAAGAAGCCTAACCAACTTCCAAGAAAGAAAAACAGGCCACCTTAGGATGTCTTCATAGGTTTAAATGTGGTACCTTGCTGAACTACTAAGCACTCCTATGTACATGCTACCTGGTAAAGAATCCTTCACTTTGCAGTGATTTTGGCAACTATCTCTCAATTAAGACTCTTCTTTTGTTGGGGGGGGGGGGGGGTTAGCCATGCGACTAAGGTAAAGGATAAGGGACAATTTTTTGCAAGGCTTTTTCTGCCATATCTTTACTGAAGACATGAATGTGCCGTAAGTTGTGTGCACCCATACTAAAAAAGAGAGGCAATAAAATCAGAAAATCAATTGTCAGTGCTTCCCAATAAGGAATACCTGCTTGTTCAGGTCTGTCAGGTTTTGTAGGCCATTAAAATATAATCATAGAATTATAGAATAGTTAGGGTTGGAAAGGACCTTAAGATCATCTAGCTCCAACCCCCCTGCTCTGGGCACGGACACCTCCCACTAAACCATGACACCCAAGGCTATGTCCAGCCTGGCCTTAAACACCGCCAGTGATGGAGCATTCACAACTTCCCTGGGCAACACATTCCAGTGCCTCACCACCCTTACACTAAAGAATTTCTT
>JASSUY010018912.1:7501-18231 GCA_032466535.1 Forpus xanthops | reverse complement strand
GAAAAAGGGAAATATAACCCCCATTTTCAAGAAGGGGGAAATGGATGAGCCGGGGAACTACAGACCAGTCAGCCTCAACTAGGAATATTTCCCTCAGTCAACATTAAGCAAGACTGAATGACCTAGGCAAAAGGACAGCAAGATATGTCTTTGCCCTGTCAGATGCGCAAAGTATGAAACAAGCAGTTTAAGGCACTCCAGTAAGAGATGGGTTTCGTGTTTGACAATAGTGCTATTTCAGCTGATTTGAACTTCTCCATCTTAGTTCTCTCTCTGTTCTCTCAGATAAACTGTTTCAGCAGCCAAGTAACAAACTTCATCAAAGAGATGGTCCATCTGTAAAACAACCCTGCAAAGTAAATGGTGATTTTCAGGTGAATCCATTCCCAGTCCTGTTAAGTGTGCAAGTGCCCAAAACAGATCTAATAGTATAATGGAAGAAGCACTGCATGGACATGAACGGGAATCTGGGAGCAGCTGATTAAGTTGACAGTGCTTTTAAGAAATACACAGAATGACGCTTAAAATATCATGAGGATAAGAAAGACACAAACACTGCAACATTGATCCTGATCTTAAAACACATCAGATCCAGCAGTGAAGCCAACTTAGGAAGCCCCTGTCCCTCCAGCATCTGGTTGCATGTTCTTTGAGTGTGCTGATTAAACTGTTTCAATGTTGAACTGAAAATTGGTTCAACAAAAGTAACAGGAGTACAAACAACGCTTGAAAGAAAGGGTGTTCAAGACCTCAAGGAAAACTGTGTGTTTCCTATACAATGCTATAGCAAAACAATAAAAATAGTTGTAATTCACATTTCATACTGTGTGGTGCAAATCTGTGTAATGCAGCATGCTTTAAATGAAACTTTCCTAAATATGATCTGTCTCAGGTTCTTTTTTATTATTTTGCATCCACATATGAGAAACTAAGGAGCATGGCCAAGCAAAATAAGGTGGCTAGGATGTACCATTTCATCATGCCTGGGGAAAGAAAAACAAGAACTGGTACATACATCTCCAACACCCAGACATCAAAAGAAGTATTTTTTCTTTTTCAGTTCTGGTTATTTGGACAGGCTTAGGAGGCCACCCATTTCATAAAACAGAGACAATAACAGGAAACCAACTTCAGAGCACGTATCCCTAGTTACCCCTGAAATACTGTGCATGCTTTAAAGCAGTTGACATGCATCATTCGATTAACAACTCACCACCCTGCAGGACCAGTTCATGTGAGAACAACAGTTCTGATTAACACCAGAAAGAGATCATATGAACAAAGGGGAAAGAAAGCAAAATTACATGAACTCCACACATTTAGGTTTGTAGAAAAGCGCAAAGGATGTTACATTCACAACTTTATTTCTGAAAGTCAATGGGATTTTGACATCTGACTTGTCCACTCTGTAGAATCACCCTTTTGTATAATCTAAAGCACAGCATGAATTCACAGCCCAGCTGGCTTAACTTAGAACATGCTTTCCGAAGTACAGTACGGGGTCCATAGCTCAGACATCACACTCCCATTGTATACTTGGAGAACTGAAAACTGGTCTAGTCTCCATGAGACAGCTCTGAGATCCCATGCATTGTACACAACAGTTATGTAGTTACTTAAAATAATGAGAAAACTCTGAAATTTCAGAAGGAACTAATCCATCAGAAGCTTCTGCTAAATACATAGTATTGCCAACCACTTGAATTTTGTCCTAAAGCATTAGAAAATGCATTATATGGCATTTTTTGTCAGAAGTAACTAGCTGTTCTTTCTTATCTCTAATTTCCATTAATTAGAAGAGGGCTTCATTAATACTTACCAGATACTTTTCTCATTGTATTAGGGAAAACAAATTTCTTTTCTTAGATGCTGTCTCTTACTAGACACACAGGGCATATGCATCACACAGAATGCCTGATAAAGAAATCACCATACATTCCAAAAAGTGGATATAACACCATATTGATTGTGATGCCTAAATAGTATTTCAAAGTGCTTACACATGCATCTAAGTACTTTCCTGAAGCCTCAAAGAAATCAAGTACAGGATATTTACATACAAATGTAATAACTCTCAGATAACTTGATCTGAGACTTATAGATACTAACAAAATTGTTATCCCAATTGCAGGACTTGATTGCAAACAGCAGTACAGTCACTATATGAAAGCCCCACTCAGAAATAAAAATATTGATTCGAATTATTTGAAAGTGAGGACACACAGTGACACATGAAACTCGTTTTTGTCAGCATTTCATCTGACTGATACACATTTTCTGTCTAGGGATCCAGCCAGTATATGCATATCCAGTATGAAAAATTCTTTTCAATAAGATTCTTTAAGCCTTATTCCTCCTAGCTTCTAGTATAATTATTTTGGATAATATCTCTTTTATGCTAAGAACATTGATTCCTCCTGATGTTCTTAGCTCCAGAAGACCTTTTTATTTAAGTTTACCATATATTCAAAAAAAAAAAAAAAAAACAACCTAAAGGCTGTAACTTGCAAAATGACTCAAAAGCATTCTGTAAAATTCAGTGCACAAGGACACAGATTCCCTATAAGATTAATAACCATTCCGATCCTGCATAAACCTGTGCAGGAGGTGTGCACAGCCCAAGCAACTCAACTTTGGTAAACTTATCAGATTGAAGTAACCGCAGAGAACACATATAGCTCAGCTCTAACCATCTAAAACCATCTCACTGGAGTTATCAACATTGCAAAACAGTAGTATGAGCTAAAAGGCAAGCAGAAAACTTGAAATCAGAAATTCATGTTGTAGTTCTGCTACATGACTGACTGTGTAACCTTTAGCACTAAGCCTGTCTGCCTCAGCCTCCCCACACAGAAAAACAGGGATTTGCACAACTTTTCAAGATGCATCAAATTTGCTCTGCTTCCAAGCTTCTGTTACTAATAGTTCTGTGCAAGGTGGAAAGAAGCCAGCTTTAAGAGCTGCGTGCAAGTAAAGACCATCTGCCAACTTCATCCAAAAAATACTAAAACATCTTAGGCAAGGAAAGCATGATCTAGTACTCTGCTCAACAGCAATTCTCTGTGTCTGTATATAAAGCTATAACTTTTGGACATCTCTTGCTATCAATCATCACAATTTAAAAGAACATTTCATTCTTCCTGGTTGAAAATTGAAAAGAAAGCAAGAAAATACATCTGCTGACCCAAGTTTATTTTTTAAAACCACTTCCACATTACTATGAACTTCCAGGACTCTTTAAGGGAGCCATTAACAACCCCTATCTTTAATGCCATCTCCATCTCACCCTGTCACACTAGCTCAGTGTGCAAGTTTTGCCCATCCTTGAAGAGTTAGCTTGTACTTCAGGTTGGGAGAAAAGAAAGGGGATAATGCTAAGAGAGAATACAGTTGGAGACATGCACAGCATCACTACTGGAGAAGCCATGAGGATAAAGGATCTCACAGAGCCACTGGCTGTGGGAAACGGAATGTAGAACACTGACAGCAGTAAGGGCGGTCAGTGGCATGGGTGACGGGCATATGGGATGGGAATGCCTGGAAAACACAGTCCCTGGCTTGGAGATGCATGTCTCATGGGGCTTTCTCTCTGCAACTCTGATATGGCAAATACAGCCCACAAACAGATAATGCTCAAACTGGCAACCCTCGCAGAGCTATGGAGCAGAAGAAACCCAGCAGTGCTGGGTGACATGGAGGTACCAGCTGCAACAGTAAAGGGTGAAAGGAGGGAGAGGACTGAGAGAATCTCTATCAGCAAGTGAGCTTGTTGGGTTCTACAAAGCTCAGCCTTCTCTGCATTGCTCCAAGGCCTGAACTCCTCCAGTTTCTTAGATATTAAAGCTACTCTCCATTTAGCAAAACCTCCCTAATGCTGATCTGACCTTGGCAACCTCCTGTCTCCACCTCCCTTGGCTTTTGTCAGCACTTAATAAAGAACATCTGATGATCTAATGTGACTAGGGTCACAAGGATGATCAAGGGCCTGAAGCATCTCCCTTATGAAGACAGATTGCAGGAGCTGGGCCTGTTTAGTCTAGAGAAGAGCAGACTGAGAGGGGATCTCATTAGGGCAGATCAATATCTCAAAGTCAGGTGCCAGGAGGATGCTGCAGACTCTTTTCAGTGGCGCCCAGCAACAGGACAAGGAGCAATGGCCATAAACTAAAACTCAAGAAGTTTCACCTCAACATGAAGAAGAAATTCTTTATATTGGGGAAGGCACAGCACTGGAACAGACTGCCCAGTGGGGTTGTGGAATCTCTCTCTCTGGAGACATTCAAAACCTGCCTGGACAAGTTCCTGCGTAACTTGCTCTGAGCGGCCTTGCCTTGTCTGGGGTTTGAACTGGATGATTTTCAGAGGTCCCTTCTAACCCTAATGATACTGTGATTCTGTGATCTGTATCTGCCTGCCACCTCACCTGTGACTGCCAGACACACTGTTCCCAGGTTCCTCACCATGTGCAGAGATGTGCCTCAAGCACATGCCGTTATTGATGGCTTGTACAGCTGTTGAGCTACTCCCACCTTATGCATAGTAGTAGTATAAGTATTGCAATTCAAGGCATGCAGGCCTATTTTTTCTCAGACTTTAGGATGTTCCAGTGTCACTACTCTTGATATGCTTTTCACATGGTTTGTGGCAGGTCTGCTCTTCATTTTCTTACTGATAGCCACAGCTGAAAGGTCTTATTTGGAATGATAAAGCTGAGGGATTTTCTGTTAATTTTTAAACTTCCTTCAACTCCCCCCCCCTTGCACTCCCCTCATATCAATAAGCATCTGCCTGCCTTCCTGAAGGCTACCCATGCTAGTGTATTCCAGCAAGATCCTGTTACAGGTCAGAGCACACAGCCCAAGCTATGCACTTACTTTACATCCACCCAAAGGGATTTAAAGAAATTTAACCTCCAGACAATCTGGAAAATCTAAGTTGATCATTTACTGCTATTAACCCCACAAAAGATTATGCTGAGTTGATATGCACAGGTAGTTACAGCATTTTCAAGTACAGACCTCATCAAATGCACGTCACCTGAGCATGATGTTTCCAACAATTTGAAGTCAGAACATAGTGCTCAAGTTGTTGTTCTGTACCCTTCCCCCTCATTATCCCTCTCCCTTCACATACATATTCCTATGCTTAGCCTTTCTCCCAAGAGAAATAAACAACGGGTTTGATTCCTCTCTCACTGCTATTAGTGAGCCTCAGCTCACTGTATGAGCCCAGGCTGCGCAAGGACAAATCTGCCAGCATTTTCTGCAACTGATTTGAAAACCAATTAAATAAATCAAAAAAAGACTAGAAATAGGAATCAGGACCAATCAAATCATAACTGCAGAAAGCCCAGTTCAGTGACATTGGTCAGCAGCATGCTGAGGAGGGCTGGTACACCATTTATTAGTAAAATCTAGTGCAGGTGAAGGAAGATCTTGGCTGTTAGATACTCTGCTAGATCATGCAAGCAAAGTTTATCAATACAGATAAGATAATGAAAGAACTAGAAGTTGAAAAAGTCATAATATTAGTAACTTATTCCATGCTGACACTCAGCCAGTATTTCACTGTGGAAGATATGGCCCAAAAAAATACTGGACATCAGGACTCACTTTGACAGCTACTATCTGTTCCTCCCTTTCTCCTCAAGTTCATCTGTAATAGATGGTTATTTCTAACATCAGCTTAACTGATACTTGCTGCTTCACTCTTCTGTGAGTGCACTAATCATTGCTGTTTCAGTTCCTCTTCCCACATGATCTCTTTTTGAGCTCACAGACTCAGCAAGAGCACTTTTTTACTTGCATTCAAGAACTATGCAAAGTCAGAGGATGAACAAGGGCCTGGCATGATGGCAAAAAAAGGTTTTGCACCCCAAAAGCAATTGAACCGCCTATTCTGAACATGACACAGAGCATTCTGGATAATGACACAGCCCCTGTATTGCTCTCTGAGACTCCTCCAATAAAGAAAGCAAGTTGTGCATACTTCTGCATACACAACAGTTAGGCCAAAAGAAATAAGTGAGGCGCAGACAAGAAAGAGGCCTCATCTTGCTTGCCTGTTTGCATGTTCCCTGACACCATTTTCTTCCTGACTTTACCAAAGTGCAGAAGTTGGTTTCACAGTTAGCAATTCCACTGCAATTAGCAGTGCCTCCTATACCTGATGGCCTTGCTTCTCCTACCATTCAAGCTATTGGACTTGCAGCCCTTGTTCCACATCCTCCTGGTCAGCTTTTCCAAGCCTCACCTGCACATCTTGTCTTGCTTTTAGTTTTTTACTGCTCCACTCTTCTGATTTTATTGACAGATGGTAGTGCTTGCACTATAATACAGTAGTTTCATAGCCATTGCAATATCATAGTATTTCAGAGCACAGTTAGAGGTAGAAAGGAGCTGTACAAGGGAGCCATTTCTTGCTATTTATAAAGAAAGGAAAACTGAATGAATGAAGATAAAAGTTGGTGAGATAAAAGGCAATAACAGCCTAGTCTGTTCAGCCAGTACCAACCAGTCCCATCTGGTAACTGGAACAAACTATACAGTGCGTCATACTGTTTTACTTTCCTGTCAACGCAATCAAGCAAACCTAGACACCTGGCAAGGCAAAGCTGTTGTGTTTTCAAACTATCTGATCCTACAAATGCTTGACATTCTCGCTAAAGCTATATTCACTTTCAGTTACTAGAGAGCTGTTGTTAATGTCTATATTATTTGGGAAAGGTTTATGTGCATCAGCTCTACATAGCACTGCAAACTTGCATGTGCAACAAACTTGAAAAATATCAGATTCCTCTTCCTAAAGGTCTGAAAAAACTAGAATTTCCAACTCCTAACATAACAGTGGTTCCACCTATTTCTAATCTCATTTTTCTGGGTACTTCTTCCTGGCCCAAAGACACCCAGTGGAAATCAGTGATTCTTTCCAGAGGGTGGAAATTAATTTGTCAGTGCTACAGCCAGCTCCATTGCTTTCCTCTAAAACACTCCACAGCTCAGGTTATCACCTCACCTCTGATTGCACTCCTCAGCTCTACTTCCCACATCTACAGAAAAAGCTGTAGAAATATTTGTGCTAAGGGGGGTTTATTACTGATAAAGTTCAACTTCTTAGCTCTTCCCCATACCTACATGCTGGTTTAAATAGGCAGAAATACAAACAGTTATTAGGCTCAGTCTTGTGTGAAAGCTCAGATGAATTATCAGGTTTCTCTGGCAATTAATGTCCAGCATTAGTCACTGATGGCCATCAGCCTATAGAGTTAGGGAGCAGCATCCTTACAAGATGCTACCTGCCTACCAGGGCACAATGCCACAGACTGCTCTGCTTTTACAGCATACTTTATACTTGTTTCTCAGCAAGGGGAGAGTACTGAGCACCTAGCCTGCTGGGCCAGCCCTCTGTCCCCAGCTATGAGCATTCCTTGCATTTTACGATGGCCTTCCTTTGAAGCCATACCCATAGCTCTTACAATAGGCCTTTTAGGAAATGAGACCATGATTTTTAATCTCTAATGCTAGTACTTACTTCTTCTGAGCATATATTCAGAGGTAATACTTTACATCACTCCTATAATGTTATGGAAGCAAACAGATTCTCTGGAGTGCCAGAAACAAGCATTTATAGCTTTTAAATAAAAGAAGTGATAAAACCCAAATCCTCCCCCTAATGTTTTCAAAATATATTTCATCTAAAGCCATTTTCTCTGTGAGTCAAACTCAGTGTTGAAGTTGAAGTAATTTCCAGCTCCTGGGAATATTACATCACCTTTGTCTGTCTACAAAAGTTTGGCCTCTCATCAAAGCTAATACTCTGGTTAAAAGGTTTCCACCCTCACCTCTCTATCTCCAAGCCAGCTGAGGTTCCCATTCCTTCCTGCCTGTGCTCAGGTCTATAAAAACCCAAAAACCTGTTCAACCCAAAACCCCTCCTCCATCCAAACACATGGCATTACAAGGATTTGTGCTAACCTGGTTAGTACTCACAGAATCAAGTAACTGAAGCAAAAGCTGCACACACACTTAGACACATGTCAGTTTTCAGGAAAATCAATAAGAACCATCTTCTCCACATCAGCAGACAAGGTATTTATACTCACACAGATCATATTTATAGAGCAATTCCCAAAACAAGGCAAACTGTGTCTACCTAACATCTTATCGGAACCAGAGAAGGGGGATCCCAGCTCTTTGTCATACCATTCTCAGTCATCTGGCTTCCCTCCCACCTTTCAATGAAGCAAATCCTTGAAAAGAGACAGAAAACTAATCTAAAAAATAAACTAGAAAATCAGACTCTTTTTTCTGCTACTTCAGTGGGTTGAATCGGCATGCAAGCAGCTAAGCACTAGCATACACATAAGGGAAGAAGCATCCCTATGCAGCCAGGAGCAAGAGAGAGAAAATCAACAGATCTTTTTGGAAGCTGTATGCCAGCAGATTCCCACCCCGAGGCATCCCATTCCAATAACACTGAACAGACTATAAAACACCTGGTCTTTCGGCCTTTCCTCACAAGCAGAATTAGACATCCAGAGATGTATATTTTATAATAAAATAGAAAAGTGAACTGACTCATTTATAAAGTTTCTTGCTATTTTTATTTCATGCAAACCCATCCAACCATTCCTAGAGCTAATCATACTTTAGGCAGTTCCATGACTTCAAGCACTTTACCCTTATTACAGTTACTGTTGCAGTATACACAATCCTCAAGCTGAGCCATCCGCAGGTACCGAACGGATCTGCAGTTTGAAGGAGAAGGTAAGAGCCTGAAGCTTTTCTGGGACTACAGGTTACATGCTGTGCTAGTTCCTAGCCAGTGTCTGACTCTAGATGATACTCAGTTTCTCAGTAGAACTTGTCTACTGGTGAGGTTGCATGTTAAAGTGTACTAAGTGCATCACTCCCAGTTTCTAATACATTATTTTCCAATGTGATCCAGATAAAAACAGGAGAGTCCAACACCTACACATCAGCACAAACCCTGTATGTTTTTCAGGTTTTGATGTAGCATTTTCACCTAAAAACAAGTGAAATCTGAGATTTCAGATCAGAAAAAAGCAGGCTACTTATACATACAAGCAGAAGCCTGGGGAGAAGTTTAGAGAAAAGGAAACTAGGAAAGTAACATACATACTTGAATTTTCCTATTAATGGTCACTCCCCATTTCAGGGAAATCTGAGCATTGTTCCTTTTGCTGGCCTGCCTGCCTGCCTCAGAAGGCACAAGGCAAAACCAGACAGACATTCCCTTTCCAGTCTCCTGCTTACAAAACAACTTGAATGTATTATTCCTTCAAAACATCTGTTTGCACTCCTAACATGAGAAAAAATGTTGAGGCTTTATGTGTTTGATAACAAGCTGTGACCTCTGCTTTGGAATTTGGTTAAGCCCAGCTTGTTGCATCTCCAAACTCTAGTCATTTCTGAAACTTGACTGAATTAAATTCTAATTATTCTAAAGTGAAATGATTCCTATGTTTCTGTTTTACAGATATCCACTGAGATTATTAAAGAAGGCTCATTAGCTTTGCTTTCGTTTTACTTTTTAATCACTTTAATGGGTGAAACTCTAGTTAGTGAATTGGAGTGGTTTTAGTGCAAGGGTGGTGAGCTCATGACCTGAATACAGAAGTTCATCCAGGCCACAGCCCCATCTTAACACCACCTTCCAGAGCATCCCTGAAATGTGGACCAGCAGCAAGCTGCAAACCAGGTGATGACTTGGGCAACCTACATCAACCATTTCTTCTAAGGGACTTACAGTCTTTCTGCCTCTTGCCTTCATCTTGCCTATAGCCTAAAGGCAGGTCCCATTACTGTAAGAAAGATGCAAGGAGGGACTGTATAGGCATGTCTGTCAGGATAAATGTGCAGCCTCTGGCTATGTAACACACTGTGTGGTGATCACAGGACAGAGTAAGCCCACATTAACCACAGGAGAGGACACAGACGCAGCTTCCAGTGAAATTACACATTTCACACATACCTGGACATGTGGCAGCTAGATGACAAGGCAGGTAGATACTGAGAACATGACATATACACAGCTATTTATCCAGCAGGGAAAGGGCCACACCTTTCCTTATCACATACCTATCAGAAGCTACGTGACTGCCCAGGCTGAAAGCACAAGCACCGCAGCCTCAGAGCAATACTGATTATGGTAAATACACTGCTGCTCCTACAAGCACATAATTTTTGTCGGTTTGCTGATGTTCTTTATTATAGGTAGAGTGGGCAATATCTTCAAGATAACAGGCTAGTCCATTTTATTACACATTAATGAGGTTCACTACGAGGTTTCCTGTTATTTTCAACCATTAGACTGATAGTGAACACTCTTCACATAGTCAAGCAGAATACCTATGGGGCATCCTAAAACCCTTTTCATTCCTACTAGCTGTTTATAAAATGACAATGGAGTAAAATTGTCAATTAAGAAGAAAATACTAAATTAATAGCTAAAGAAAGAAATATCACTGTCCTCCACTGAGTACTTGCTTATTTGTTTACCTGCCTTTCTAAAGGGTGGTATTTGTTCATAATCTTTCTTAAGGGAGAGGAGCTGATGCCAATTCATGAAGTTTAACCATAACAAGTGCAAGGTCCTACACCGGCATCAGAGCAATCCCAGGCACAGCTCCACGTTGGGCAGAGAAGAGATTCAGAGCAGCCCTGAGGAGAAGGACTTGGGGTGTTGGTTGATGAGAAAATGAACATGAG
>JASSUY010018910.1:0-16624 GCA_032466535.1 Forpus xanthops | reverse complement strand
GGAATACCTCTTTGGTCAGTTTGGGTCAGGTGCCCTGTCTCTGCTTCTGCCCGGCTTCTTCCCGGCTCCCCTCCCCCCTGGCAGAGCATGAAACTCAGAAAGTCCTCGGCCAGCTTAAACACTCCATGCCATAACTATAAATACTGGTGTTATCAGCACTGCTCCCAAGCCAAAAACCAAAAACACAGTGCTGTACCAGCTACTACTTAAAGGAGAAAGACCATTGCTGCTGCTGAACCCATGACACACAACTATGCTTTAGTATATTGTTGACGTGAGTTCAGAAGTTTAAAAGATGTTTCAATGGATTCTGAGGACCCTGCTGTTAACAGGAATGAAAGTACACTCGTATCCTGCAGTAACTTCAAATCAGATCTGTATGTACATTTCTAAAATTAAATATAAGAACCATATCCCTCATGGCAGAAGACAGTTCACTGAACTCCTTGACTCTATTAAAAACATTCAAAAAAAGAACATGCTGTAAAACTCTGTCCAGTACTGCTCAGGATCAACCTGTTAGACAAAACACAAATTTACCAGTATTCTTTTCATTTTTTACAGCTGCTTCTGTTCTTTAGATGAATTGTCCATAGATTTTCTACTAGTAACATACATGCTCAGGTTGCTCAAATCGTCAGAATCAATTGGGAAATATGACTACATCCCAGGAGTCTGTACTTTCAAAAAAGATAAAAGGAGACCCAGCTGTCCCTCTCTCCAGGACAGAACACAGAATTTACCTGTCTGTTTAGTTATAGACTGCACGGTCACAGAATACAGATGGAGAACACCTCTTCACAAACCAGTTATTGTCACAAAAGTCACCTCTTCTGATAGTGCTACTTAGATTTTATTACCCCTGTATAACTGCCACTGGTGCTGATTCACTGTACCCCAGCGAATCCTTACATTCACCACAGGAGACACAACGAGGATCTGAATACATTGCAGCTAAGTTCAGCCAAAGTTTCACATAATGCTAACAACCTGTTCAGTAAGGTGCATAAATTTATGCTTTTAATATTCCCACATATCTTTAGTATGGGATCTTTAGTACTCTACAGCCCCATGTTGCATTGAGTTGACCTTTCACATAGTTCCTGTTAATTCACAGGACAGATTTAAACAGCTCAATTAACCCAGGTACAAATAGCATTTCCTGAAGACAAATTGTGAAATACACCTTTATCCCCTTTTTTTTTTTTTTTTTTTAATAGTTTCAAGGAAACAGCTATGTCACCTCAGCTCTGGTTTTTTTTTTTTATTAGTGAGATAAGAACAGCAAGGAAGATCCAAAAAAAGCAATACATCTTTATAAGATATCACAGATGGGGGTGCTGAAACTCTCATGTACCTTTCTGTCCACTACAATTTCTAACATAAAGAATGTTTGGCTGAAAACAAACTCACAGTTCAAAAAGCAGGCCCATTAATCTTACGGCAGCACCACTTTGAAGTCAGGAAAGGAAGAATAAATATATGTCCTCAGTGATTTTGTCTTTTTAAGAAAACAGTTTACTCTTGCATACAAAGATGTCCTGAACTGGAGACTGGCAAGCCGAGTTGCCAGCTATGTGAGTACTAGGGGAGCTTAGGCAGCCTGAAGCATAGCACAGCTGATGACTGAACTGGAATGAAAAAGATGAGTGTCACCCTGGATTAATTTAAGAAAACACCAACTCCATATTTTCATGGTTAGATATTTTAGAAATGAGAGAAAAAAAAAAATCTCAACATGCCAAAGCAAAGAGTTCTTAGTTCTCAAGGCAGAGTTTCCTAAAAAACAGACATAACTTATGTTTTTAACTTCCTACATGGAGCCCCTTCCTGGCGCAGAGTGCTATCAAAACCACTGATAATGGTGCAGAGAAGGGCACTCTCTTTCAGAACCTACAGTTTCCACCAATGTAAAATCTTGATCACAAGTGGAACATGCAGGTCATAATTGATAGCTTTTTTATGACCTTTTTGGAAGACTTAAAGGTGTAAAAGCCTCCCCTGCTGAGCTGCACATACCTGGAATCCATGACCCCAAAATCTCGTACAAGTCTTCACCCACACTTTCGGACAGATCTAAGAAAACCTGGAAGGCTTTAAAGTCTTTCTTTGGCTGCAGTCACCACTGCTGCGGTGCAGAATAAAGCAGCTTGTGTGAACGCTATCTTCCAAACTGAAGAGAGGACCAATTTCTCTTCAATTTTAAGACAAAACCAGATAAAACCAGAAAAAAAAACCGTATCAGACAAAAAGTGTTGCAGAAGATAACTGTGCTGTAGTGCATGAAAAGGGGGATCCCTGTTTTCTGATCCACACTGCAACACTCACTAGATGTTACACAAATAACTTTTTTACTTTTGATACAGTAAATGAAAACACTCTGAACTGCCAAGGAAATTGTTTGGGATTTCAAGTGGACCATATCCATGCACTGCATGAATCACTACCTAGAAAGAAGCATCCTAGAGGCCTTTAACACAGGGTTACTTCCAACTGAGGACACCTGCAGCGAGAGCTGAAAGCCAGGGCTGCCTTCTCAAACTTAATGCTTTGAACAGATGGGAAAACTGGTCTCAATACAGAACACAGTGTCAAGTCTCCCCTTCCAGGAGAGAGTGAGGTAAGGAGGAAGAAAGGGAAAGCAAGGAATGAAGCAACATCAGAAAGCAAGAACTTTTATTTTCCCCTGCGTTTTAAGAAATGCATTCTTCTGCTAACGGATTTCAGCGGATCACACAAGATGTTAAAGCAGACAGTGGATCAGGGTGTTCAGGAACTTGTATGATGAATATGTTGGCCAGACTGTGCATGCACACCAAGCATCTTGTTATCTGGATCAAAAGTAAGCAACTATCCAGTCTTAAAAAGACTGTGCGGGAACAGCACAGCTTTGCCTAAGTATTCCCCCTCAGGGTGAAGCTCTGTCTTTTCAATTAGTGTTGGGGAGGACAAAGATGAATGGCGAGGTTCTTTTGTGTGGTTCACAAGATCAAGCCCTGCTGGAATGTGAATATCAGCCCTTACAATTACAACCTCCAGTTAGTGCAGTCATGGGGATAATCAGAAGCTGTGTACCTCTCCCATCTCCTGTGCCACAGTTAGCAGAATTCAGTTCATTAGGCCATGGCAGACATCTTCCCAGTGCCTTTGCATGAATGCACATAGACTATAGTTTCACACTCATATTCAAAACCACAGGAAGTGGACTTCCAAAAGTGAAAGGAAAAAGGGGGAGGAAAGAGAAAAAAAATACATAAGAGATCCAATTTTTCCCAGTGGGAAAAGATGAGCTAGAACAAGGATAGCCTTTATGAGATAATCCTGAAATGATACATAAACAAGTGGTAAGTGGGCAAGTTCAAATCATGAAGACAGACCACATCATTTTAATTCAGATAGTTTACTTTACAGCTCTCCAATTTACTTTTAAATTGTCTTACTTTTTAGTACATTAAGATCAATCGTTTGAGCGAAGAAGTCTTACTGAGCTTTAAAAGTATGACAGAAGAAGAGATACAGTGTTATGCTTCCAATTTACATTAAAGTCTATGCACTATTATCTTATTATCTCCTAAAGATTTTTCCAGGCATTTAATTAACATATGACAAGATACCCAAGTTAGCAAGGGGGAAAAAAAAAGTCACCATTTAGTGCACTATCTATAGTCTTTCAGAAGTTAGGTACCCATTGTTTTTCCTCCTAATGCACTGCCTATTGCACATCTATTATGCTATTTTAATAGTGAGGCTCTGTCACAGAAATAAAAAGAATAAAGTTCTCAAGGTGCCCACATTACATTTTGTAATGTGACTCCAGCACAAGTGTCTTTCACAGTCAAAGAAACAGAGGCAAAGTTTAGAAGTTCTGATCCAAGGACTCTGCTGTGACAAAGGGCACTGGAATTCGCCTGCCTGCTGGAGCTCTGACTGGGAGCTTGCTCCCAGAGAAACCCAGGGGAGGCATTTACTTTAAATGAACATACTGCTCACAACAGCCTTGAACATCTCTAGGAAGTTGGCTGAGCAAGTACTGGGGTAGTGAGGTCTGCCCATGGAGGTCCATCAGGGCAGTGGCTGGGCAGCCAGGGCACATCCCAATCACAGCCAGGAGCAGGGCAGCCTCAGGCCTGGGCATCTCCCTGGAGACAAGGACAGGCTGAGACTAGGAAGGGCGATAGGCCCATGGTAGGTCTGGCTTCGTGGGACCATAGCCAGACAGGAGAGTGCCATGGTGAGGTGCTCCCCATACCCCAGGCCCCCATTCTCAGGGATCCTCCATCTTTCCCACATATTCCCTGGGCACAGATCAATGGCGTTTTCCATTTGCAAGCTATTCCAACTCTGCCAAAAAAATCAAATAAATAAATAAATAAGTAATCACCCCCCAACAAGTATCAGAGTATACTAATGCATTTCATGTTTACATTTTATACATCCCCTTGCTACCAAACTCATGAAGCACTCTGAAATGCTGAGCCAAGAGAGATCTGTGGGTTCTGCTTTACTAACATGGCAGGAAAAGCCTGCAGCAAGTAGAAAAAGCAAGACACATGCTTAAGGATGAAGAGATACTGTTTACAGGAAATTCTCCCATCAAACAAGAGTTTCTGTTTAACAGCCCCGTATCTACTGCTCAACAGAAAATTCCTCTTTGTTTTGTTTCTCCTTGAGAAAGTGTTTCTAGCAGCATTTGCCAGTCACTAAGCTCAACAAAGTATCTCAGGATGGTCGGAAGTGATCTCTGGAGATCATCTGGTCCGACCCCCTCTGCTCAAGCAGCATCAGCTACAGCCTCAGTTGCTCTAGGCTGCTCAGGGAACTGGGATTTTAATATCTCCAGGCATGGCACAACCACAACCTCTCCGGACAACTTGTGCCACTGTTCAATCAACCTTAAATTTAAAAAAAAAAAAAAAAAAACCAGTAAAAAAATAAATATATTTTTCTTGTGTTTAAACAGGAGTTCCTGTGTTTTGGTTTGTGTCCATTGCTTCTTATCCTGTTGGTGGGCACTGCCGAGAAGGAATGTCTCCCTTTTTTACTTGCCTCCATCAGGTACATATAAACATTGATCAGCTACCCCTGAGCCTTCTCTTCAGTGTGCTGAACAGTCCCAGCTCTCTCAGACTCTCTTGAGACATCACATGCTCCAAGCCCTTAAACTTAATGGTCCTTCGCTGGACTCACTCCAGCATATTGACATCTCTTGCCTCAAAGGCAAGCCCAGAACTGGACCTGGTCATCCTCCAGATGTGCCTCAGTACTGCTGAGCAGAGGAGAAGGATCACCTCCCTCAGTCTGCTGGTACTGCTTCCCCTGATGCAACCCAGGATGCTGTTGGCCAACTTTACCACAAGTGCGCCTTGCTGGCTCATGTCTACCTTCTTGCTGTTCACCAGAAAACCAGGTCCATTTCCGCAAATCTGTTTTCTGACCAGTCAGCTCCCTGAAGAAGTTGGTGCACAAAGCTCTTTCTCCAGAGGCTCAGCACCTTCATCATAAAAACTCATCACTGTGGATTAAACCAGTACAAGAACACAGCAGCCTTCACATAAAGCTTCCTTCCTTACAGCACTGTGAATGTATTTTTAAAATGTCTGGCACTTGCCAGCTCTTAAAGTATTTATCACCATAATAGCTAAGCAGAAAGGAGGAAAGGTGTTCAGAATTAATTTATTTTTTAAAGAAGAATTCCCAATTTCATTAAAGCCAAACTTCAGATTTCCATAGCACCTTCAGTGGAGCTACATAAAACTTTTCCCCATCCCTTCAGTGACACGTAAGTCTTCTAGTGGTATCTGTGAGACAGAGATGCACACTACACCGTTCAAACTAGCAGTAAGTGAAGGCTGTCTGCCCTCACTTCTGTTTTCTCAACACCGCTATGGCCTCCTTCATCCCATTCATTTAAACATTCCCCAATTCAGTTTATGTATGTGTGCCTCTCTCCGTGTACCACAGGATGGCAGCAAATGTTAGTATATAAAGAAAACAGCTGAGCCAGAGACAAAAGAGTATTACAATTGATTTACATATACTACTGTTACTTGAGACAAAAGGACTAGTTCCTGAACTGTAATCCAAGTTCCCAAATACGTGAGCAAGGACACATGTCCTCAGGCACATGAACACAGTAACGTGTGAATCCACACCATAGTGGGTCAAAGGCATTAAAAGATATGTTATTTAAGGCAAACAATGGGATGCCATTACACAAAGTAACTCTGGAATTAACAGGATGTTTTTCTTGATCCATAGTAAATAATAATCAGCAAAATTTACGTGGACAACAAATTTATGTGGAATGTCTGTGAATCATAATTGAGGAGAATGAGACTGCTTACAGGTGTTAGCACTGAAAAACATTCCAAAAAATCTAACAGACAAAAAAACCCAAACACTCAAAATTCATCTGAAGAATGAAACTCTCTTCCTGTTCGAGGTACATTAAAAATGTATGTAAAATGTTTTATGTAGATAGGGATTGAGGGCACTGCCACAAGGCAAACTAAAAGATGGTGCTTATTTTAAAATTAAGTAAACTGTGCACATATTTTGCATGGATGTATTTTCACAATTGCTGCTTCACCATTTTTTAAAGCCTTCTCAGTAATAAGGAGCTCAAACAGAAGGGAGAAGAGAACAAAGCATATGGAAAAGGCACTAAATAAGCCAACAGTGGCTTTTTCAACTTCTCATGTGAGCTTCCAACTTCAAAAACTGTGTTTTGAAAATCTGTATTTATCACTGTTATTAAAGAATAAGAAATAATAAGGAAAGTTTCATAAGCCAATAAGAACCCTTTTAGAATAGGATAGTATAAGGTTTTAATGTGATTTTTGCAGAGCCACCTTTTAAGTGAAAGTTCTGAAGCAGTTTCACAGGAACTTGTTCATACAGTTTCTAGTGATGAAGGGCTTTATAAAGGGGTGCTGTCACTGTGCAAAGTGTTCTCTCTAAGCCGTCAAGCAGTTTAAGGATTGTATAATAAATTTAGATGAAAATTTTATTTTTAATTCATTGCGCATAGACTTCTGCTCATAAACGTTTCCTCTTTCTTCCTACTTTACCACTTTGCTTCTCTATCCAATGCCAAACTAATCAAGAGACATGCTACCACAGCTGACAAATCATCAATATTTTCAAGTTGTAGCATACATCAGTTGTTTGCAGTGCGTCTCTTGACAGAAAAATCACCCAAACTCCTTTGAAAAAGCCATAACTGGCATGTCTGCACTTGCTTTCAGGACTCCAGCTAATCCAATTTGTGATATTTGTACTGCAATGGCTACACTTGGCTCTCCCCCTCCTGACTGCTGTTGAATGTCCCCACAGAAAAGGGTGACAAACTGCATGACTACAGTTAGCCTATTCTGGACATAAAACGGTGGGGGAGCATACACTGTTCCTATGGGATCAGGAAGAATGGGGACAAAAAGAAGTGGAAAAAAATGCTCATGCCCTTGCATCAAGCAAAGAACTTGTGAGGCAGACATCTTGGCTGGGCAAAGGAGAGTTCTACTAATACAATTTGGCCTTTCTTGAAAATTAAGAACATTTCATATACCTGACACATGTGGAAAATGTGGCTTGAGGATGTTACTGGTCCTTGTGCTTCCTTGTCTCCTTGTATTATAGCCATGGCTTTTTTCCTCACAAATTGCAGGACAACCCTTGTACAAGACTATTCTTTCCTAATCTGCTGTCAACTCTGACCGTACAGTGAGACAAGCATAAGGGCACAACTACTAGCCAAGTCAGCACAGTATTTCTTCTCTTCAGGCCACTACCACCCCACAGGTATGAATAAAGGGTTGGAAAATAAATGTTTTCCTATAGTCTTCCGCAACCTTCTGGCTGTAAAAATAGATTGTAACCATGCTTACGTCATGCTGTTGCTCAGCAACCTCCCTCCCCACCTAATCTCCCCGTTCTCTAATATTGTATTGGTCTTTGCCGGAATCAGTCTGCAAACTGCAACTTGCCAGTCAGAAACAGCATTGTCTGCTAAGCCTGCAGGATGTTCTTCCCTTCAATCATTACCTAGGCTTAGGGAGATACACCTTATAGAGCAACCAGAGCCAGGATGCTGAGCAAGGGAAGAAAAAGCTAATAAAAAACATGAGGGATGGGGTGGAAAAGCTTAAGGGAATTATAAAAAGTGGTCCTCTATCTTCAGGAAGTTTATGAAAAATTAGATTTCTAATCCCTTCCTCTTCTGTCAAAGTCAGCAAGGAGGAATCAATGACCTTACCACTGACTCTCATTTTCCCTGATGAGCTCTGGAGAAGGATCTTCCTCTGAAAGAATAAGGACTGTCAGGCAGAACAGCAAGCAGTCACAGGTCTCATTGCATCTGAAAAGCTGTTTGAGAGGAAATGATATGAAAAAGCAACTTGTAAGCATGAGCATCTCTGTGCTTTGGTTCCTGAATCACTCCTCAAATATCTGACTTCTATTAAAGTATTTTAATGTTGATTGGTTTTCAGGAATGGTGGGGCAAAAAATGTCACTCCTAGAATCAGTATGTTACCTCAGAGATCTGCATTGAAGTACTTAACAATGAGTTAAAACACCTTGCTTCTGTGCTGTTCTCATATTTATTACATTATGACTCCATCTTCTCACTCAGCTCTTCTGATCAGTGACCAACAGAGAAAGCTGATGCACCAGTGCTTGCTGCCTTTGAGTTAGTTAGAAGCCCAACTACCTAACTTCTATTCTAAATCAGCTCTGAGCATCAGGCCACACAAACACAAATTCAGGGACAAGATTTTCTACCTATTTTGTGACTCTTTAATGCCTTCCAGTGGGCTTTGTGACTCATCTCTCATTTCAATTCTCCACAACCTCACATGTCAACTGATTGAGGGCACAGCCAAGAATTAACCTGACAGTGGTTAGCTTAGTCAGCACCTCCGGATTCAGCAGCTGGTGGGAGTGTTGCCAATATCAACCTCACAAGCAGAGCTAACAGGTACTGAAAAACCTTTACATTTCCAGATTAAAGATTCCTAAGACATGTAAAACATCAAGGGAAAAATCCTGATACCTGTTTAAGTTAGCTCTAGTTTTAGCACAGACAGTGAAGTACCACGACAGGCCACACCGCCTATAGGAATTGCCATCTACTTTTGCTAACGTATTAGTGATTCTTGAGCCAGAATGAAGAAACAAGTACATGTAAACTTCAATAGTCACAATGAGCACATAAAATTTCACCAAACGGAAAAATCATGAGCCATTTCAGATTGCTTTCTTCCAGAAAAGATCAGAAATTTAAGTTCAGCACTGGAATGGGTTGCCCAGGGAAGTTGTGAATGCTCCATCATTGGCGGTGTTCAAGGCCGGGTTGGACATAGCCTTGAGTGGCATGGTTTAGTGTGAGGTGTCCCTGCCTCTGGCAGGGGGGTTGGAACTAGATGATCTTAAGGTCCTTTTCAACCCTAACTATTCTATGATTCTATGATTTTACAGGGAGATGAGTACAACATCTCACAGTAAAATTACAGGTTTCATTCAACAGAATTAGCAAGGAGTAATAATATTAACAAGTATAAACCTTCTTCTCATACACTTAGAGAGCTAAAGATGATGGATTAAATCAGCTACTCTGACCTCTTCTGCTATTCAGTGAAATAACAAAAACAGATTTAGATTTGCTTTTGGTGAGCAGGAAGGACATTACAGAAATTTCCATGTAGAAAATGACTATGCATAGAAGGATCACAAGAGGTCTCTGTTTAAATTAACTAATAACACAAAGAAAACAAGTTCACAGGGGAATTCTACAAGGAAAATGGATAGCTTTGATAAACTGTATTGGCACAATCAGGAGCACTAAGGATGTCAGGGACTTGACTGGGAAGCAGGTCTGGAATTTCACCAAGTGAGAGGTATCCAGGGTATAAATATTATATTTTCAGTAATTAGGAGGATTTGTGTTAAGGGGAATCAGATGCAGTGGATTAGTAACATCCTGAAGGAGGATATTAAGAATAGTTGTAAAGCCTACCAAGTAATGGAAAAGAGGGTGAAATGGGAACTAAAGCAATCTTCCCAATACCAGGAAACAAGAAAGAAAAAAGTGAAAATTATACACTTTGCTATGTATCAGGGGAGAGGGGAAAATTTTGCTATATAAACAGGAGAATAAAGACAAAAAAAGGGGCACACTGCAGTTGGCACAGTGCAAAAAAAACTAACAGAAGTATTGCCTCATGTCTAAGTGAATGCTTTGTCTCAATTACCAGTAAGTATGATAATGAAGATATCTGTTATAACAAGATGAAAAAAGAGAATGAAGATATGGAAACAAATTCTGCAAGAAAGCCAAAAGCTCAATGTAGTCCAGATGCATCAGTACACACAGAGGAAGGGTACAGGTGACCACACTTGGGACTCCAAAAGATCCAAAAGCTCAAATAGCTGGTTCTGCTCTACAGCTTCCTAATGAAGTCAGACAGGGGGAGATACCAACTGGAGGACAACAGACAGAGGACCTTTATTTCAGAAGCAGGGTGGGGAGGAAGGATCCAAGAAGCCATGGAACTGTAGTTGCAGCCAAGGATTTACAACAGATCTCAAAATAAAGGATAAAATAAGACATGGAAATGAAAAGAGGGTAACAACACATTAAGGATAGACTTTGCTAGTCCAACTTGACAGACTTTTTATAAGTAATTTTCTAAGGAAAAAAAAAAAAAACCCTAACAAACACAAAACTCCACAAACAAAATCTGTAATTGGTGCTTCTCATCTATGTGAGAGGTACTTGATACAATGCCATGTAGAAAACAATACATTAATGGAATAAAATGACTGCTGGAGATATTTAAAAAGGTGGAGAATTGGTGAGCAACAAGTATAGGATAGAAACTGTGTTTCTTGTATGTTGGTCCTAATATTTTCAACTAAAGACTTCAGAACAAAGCAGCAGGGAATCATGGTGAAAACATGCAGAAAACATGAATTGTGGAGGCACTGTCAACACCAACAAGGCTTGAGATAGCAGAAAAAGACACTTGAACAAGCTAAGAACCACTGCGATGAAATTTCACCCATCCATGCAACCTCACTAAGGTCACATAAGTACAGGATATAACCCCACAGAAACAGCAGCAAGTGCTGGGGCCATAAGCCCAAATTGCTGTTAGTGAGCATCTCTGCAAGAAGCATAGTCCTTTTTGCCATAAACAACTAACTTCAGCATTTAGCCCCTACAAGTCCACACCCATTGCTTTGGGAAGCATGTCTATACATGCACAGATACTGTCACTAGGACCAACGGGAAAATCTGGGCAGATAAATGAAGCGAAAAGAGCATGAAAACAAAAAAAGAAATGGTGAATGCAGCAAATAGCAAGGGTGTCTCCATTCATAGTACTGTAAAATGAAGGTTTAATTTCACAGTTATTTATATGGTTACAAAACAGAGCTACAGTTTACAGCTCGAGACTTTCAGAGTGATTCAAACTATGTAAAAGGATCCAACAAAATAATTTCAGGAGCTGTCTGATGATTTAAGCAAACTGAAGTGCCATACATTTCATTAAAATTACCTTCACAGGACCTGGAACTATTTTAGGAGGCAGTGGAGCCTTTTAGTGAGTAAAACATCCTGCTTTTTTTTCGCTTCCAAAGGTTTATTTCCATGAAGCATCTTGAGTTAAGTATATGCCTCTTCCCTGACTGTTTCAGATTAAATAACAAAGCACATTTATTAAGGCGGAAAAAAGAAAAACCCTTGGGGCTGGGGGGTGGTATCCAAAGAGGCCCTTTTCCAACTGTCAACATTTTGAAGCTGAGTAATAACACAGCCTTGGGGTTGCCATGGGAACGTGTTTCATTTCCTAGGTGACAGCGACTATGGCGTCACCAGTGAACCACACCGGCTCTGGAAATATGTCAAGTTTCCTTCAGATGTCGGCATCCTGAGACTTCCTGCTCCTGTCCCAGGCAGCGCCACACAGAGCTCGGACCAGTGCCTTCAGCCTGATGTCTGCCACGACCCCTACGGAACCCAGCAGATCTTCCTCTCCTGGGAACAGCCTGGCTTGGCTAGGGCTGGGTAGGCTTCTAAACATCTTGACTTGAAGACAGTAATAAAGAGCAAATTCACCTTTCCCCTCAGGAGCCTCTTCCATTGCCTGACCAACCTCTCAAAGGCATAGTTCCATTCTCACTTGAGAACGGCATCAATTTCCAACCCTTTGACCCTGGATAAAACCACATTAGAAGGGGCTTCTTGGTATTATAAACAAGCAGCCTGTGTCATGCCAGTAATGGACACATTATTTAAATCAACTCTTTCTGAATCACCTGTGCTAATAATCAACCTCTAAAAATATCCACAGAGCTCAAAGATTTGATGAGTTTCAAAGACTACATGAAGATTTTCTTTTTTTTTAAACCTGATGCCTTTGACCATATGACTGAGTACCCATCTTTGCAGCATATAATGACTTCAAGGCTGCCAGCCGCACAGTATGACCGGCAGGGTTCACTTGCCTGAGAACACTAGGGAGGGCAAACAAAATAGAATAACTCCTCCATAACAGCTCCTCAGTGCTCATGCACTAGGTCCAAAATAAGCAACCCTGATTCTGTAATAATTACTCTGCTCTGGAATTAGAGTGATTATTTTATTCTGGGATAATGACTCCATTTCCAAAGTGAAATAATTGTTACAGAATAAAATCATTTTTATTTTGGAATATTCCATCCACATGTGGGAGTTACTCTGGAACAGCTAAATTATACCCTAAGTGCGAGAAGAGAACAGTCCTGCCAATCAATTTTCCTCATACAGGCAAATCCTTAAACTGTAGTGCTCATGGAAGGAACAGTGCAGAAGATCTTCTTGCACAAGTGGGGACCCCTACAGTTTAACTTCAGAAAGAATCCGCATTCACCTATAAGGACTGTGGATAACAGTTCCCCTAAATCACCTGCACAGAAGTCCATAAAAGAAATCACAAGTACCTCAAGGGATTTCCAGAGCATGAAAATACAGATATGAAAATACTATCCGTGCCTTTGAATACATTCTCCCCTAGACTATGGTCAGAAACTGATGCCATGGATAGTCCTGGTCTACACCACAAAAAATCCTGCCTGCAGAGATAAACACTGGTTGATGTACATACCAGCACTTAATTTCTGAAGCAACTGGGGGCACACTGGACTGTGCAGCTTTTGTGCCATCTGCTCTGGGGTAACAAGCTTAGACAGGAAGAAAAGTAAAATCCTTTACTTGAAAATACATTCAAACTCTCTTTTGACTTTGCCCACTGCTTTCTAACTTATCCAACTCCCAGGAGACTGAGAAAGGAGTTAAATGCCAGCACCATTTTTACACTGCAAGCTTTTATAATTGGGCATTAAGCTAGGCAAAGAAGTCAGGAGGCTCAAAAGTTTAGGTTCCCACAGCAACAGTAAGTCAGCAACATTTAAGATATGTAGCAGAGTATAAATTAAGTTATTGAAAATGCTGCATATGTGCAGTTTGGCCACGTTAGCATTGCTATGGGAACCTTAACTTATGAACAGATAAGCATTCTATCAAAATAAAAAACAAACAAAAGAAATAATTATTACAGATTTTGCTGGAGAAGACTACAGCCAAGTGCTCATCTGCAATCTGTTGATGCAGAGCATAAGGACTCTAAAGCCTCAGAAATCCAAACAGGTGAAAAAATCATCACAAAGAACACTGGATGCCAGAGCCATAACCATGGCTGACACCGATGCTGTAACTTTACTCTAAATTTGAATTTACAGTCAAACAGTACGCAAAATCATTCCAGAAATTACAACAGAGGAAAGAAAAAAAGAAGCCTGTGCACAGCTATCACCCTTCCCTCTTCTCCTTTCAGATTTCTCATGCATTAAATATTTTGGAAGAACAGACTGTAAGTTTGCTACTGGCTTTGGTCCTTTCCAGCACATTTCAATTTAGGGGAAAAAATATATAAAAGCAAGCTGTGCTCTATGTTATGTTTGTTTAGTAGCAGCAAGGCTGTATTGTCTCTCATATTATTCTAAGTAAACCCAAAGTGTTCATTTCAAAATCAGTTTGACTTGAACAGGTCTTTGGGGATGGAAGTTTTCCTATTTTTAAGTGAACCTAGCGACAGTAGATCTGCTACCAAGGCCTTACTGTCTAGTGAACTGATGTTGCTTCAGAGTAAAAAAGCAGCCTTCTGCTCCTAGTTCTACTGCTCTGATTCCCATGCTGTATGATCTTGGGCAAGCCACGCTCACTTCCATATGCTTCAGTGGCTTGAGCTGTGAAGCAGGAATGATGACACCTTACTTTTTATGCACAGGTCCAGGGCTTTAACTAAACAGGTTTTCTCCCCTGTTTAAAACAACAACAAGGTTTTCAAGGCAGTCTTTTTACAGTATCTGAACAGAACTCCAGCAGCAGCTAAAATAATAGCTCTACAAAGAATTCTGCCAACTTGCCATCTATGGAAAGAAAAACAAAATAAAAGCTCCTTTCTGCCACTCCAGCCTTTTTTTGCTGTGTGGTGTGTATGGTTAGTCCCATCCAAAATCCTGTTGAACAAGTTTCCTCCCCAGAGCAACTGCAAGATCATCAAATATTCTGAACCAACAAACAGGGCAAGTTCCAGAGTCCTGGAACCACTGAGGCAAGATAAATGGCATTCTCCAATCCAAGTCAGTGTGACAAGTTCTCTCTCCAATATCCTGGCATGTATCCCTGGAATTGTACTGACATCAGCAGGATTTCCTTGCTTGTAAGAAAAGCAGGATATTGGCCCTGAAACAAGCCACACAGTTCAAAGAGACCCTAATCTAAATTATTTGAGGTGACTCTGATTTCTTGGCATTTATAGTTTAGACTTTATGAAGCTTACATGGGCATCTCACTTGAACATGTTTTCTGTGTGTCATTAAGGTTTTACTCAGGCCATAAACTTGAGTTACCCTAGGGCAATTTAGAATAATGAAAACAAGCTAATACTGGTCAGAATAGTGCTGCCTTGGAAAAAAAAAAAAAAACAAAAAACACACACATACACTTAAAATAGGTAGTGACATCTCTCACTAATAAATGAGAGACAAAATTTTGCCCAGTACATGCATGATTGAGTTTCTCACAGCAACAGACACTCTATTATTTGGTCAAAATGGAAAAGTTTATACTCCTTTATACCCCAAACACTGATTCCTTACATTACTCCTCCAAACCCTCCAGGCAGAGAACTGTATTTTCTAGACTGGAAGAAATAAGTCTGCTATGAGTGAAACACAAAGTTTAGGTGGAATAATTGTATTTTTGAGCCCATACTTATGGGGTTGCTTGAGAGGGAGAGAAAGCGGGATTATCTGAAGCTGCTGCCATTTCAGGATGTTTGCATATACCAATCAGCAAACTGCAACACGCTTTGATAACCAGCTGCCTTCTGCATTTGATCACCCCTCATAAATGGTAACCTGCACACCTCCATACCACTATCTCCAGTACACAAAACCCACTCTTTCACTCTAGCCCGTGCCCTCACTGCTTCTGCTTGCCTTGATTCCAGCTCAATCCAGTGTGAATGGTATGTTTATCTGGACAGCCTCTGCTGCTGCCTAATCCCTTCTGAGACAGCTCCATTCCTAGCTGCTCTTCCTAGGTGGCTGACCACAACATCCTCAGAAGCCGTAGTGTCACATCACAATTCCTTTCCTTCAGAGGCTGGATCAACTGTGATGAGGTCCAGTGTTTGTTCATTCTGCCCATGGAGTGAGAAAAATGCATCACATTTCCCCACAATGCTGGTAAATCACCTTGAAGTTACTTAAATTACATTTTGTTTGTTAAAAGATCTTAAATTAACTTTTGCAGACATGCAGGTGGTATATTTTTGAGCAAATGCTTCTCCACCTCATGAAATTAACTCCAATACATTGGTAACATCCTTAGCCTCACATTTACGACAGGAAGGAAATACTTAGCTTGGTTTTCTGGGACAGCAACAGGTGTCACTGACAGAGATCCTTCCATGTACTTCGTGTCTGTATAACAACAACCATCAGTTTGTCACATTTTATCAGGCTGCCTACAGAAACCACACCTGCTGATCTAGTGTGTTTTCAGCCATTATCTGATCTGGTCTCCACTACCACTCCATTCTTGGACGTATCTTCCAGTTCCATGATGGTCTGACATACTCTGGAAAGTGGAGAGTACAAAACCATCCTACCAGTGTACAAGTCACTTCAGCATCCAGTGCTGGTATGACATACACTTGGTTTAAAAACCAAGCAATCAAATCAAGATTTTGTACTAAATCGCTTCCAGATTCATGGGCTAATCCAGCACCAGCCTTTCTCCTATAGATAACATCATGACTTTTGGTAAAAATTACTTCCTATCAGCCCTTGCTACCTCATAACCACCACACAGCATCCAAACATTTTAAATAGACAACTTTTACTTTTGCCCTTATTTTTTCCCTCCTTTCAACTATATCCCTTGCTAAATGTAAGCTAAGAGCTCACAACAACTGTTTCAAGCTATTCTTCCTCTTAACTTGTGCAAAGCATTTGACACTGTCTCACATGACATCCTTGTCTCTAAGTTGGAGAGTCATCAATTTGATAGGTG